>JABUQX010083720.1:62500-71539 GCA_015478945.1 Trachelipus rathkii | reverse complement strand
AACATAACATACCTGAACTAAGATCATATCAACACATAGCGTATATGAATAAACACTAACATTAACAACTTTCGCCATCAACAGTAAAGCGCTGGCTAACACTGCTCAACGGCCTTCATTCGCCTCTGGGCATATCTCTGACAGGCCAATGTTAATTTTACATTAACACCGTAATAGGTTTAACAAAGTTTGCGGCAACCCGTTCAATCATCAGGCCGACAGGCCATGCCAACAAAGGCCATCACGTAATATGCAACAAATTCATCAAGGCACCTCCGCCTTAAATAATATATCCAACATATCAGCTTAACTAAACATAACAAAGCAACAAATTTTTATCTCTAATGATAACATAAAAGCTGAGTAAAATATCACAGTAAAAACGCACTTCAATAGGCTTGCAAGCACGTAAACGTGGCCAAAGCGTCGCAAATCACCATCTTTAGTCCCACCCTCTTTCATAGCTGTGATCTATTGAACTCAAGCTGAGGCCAAGTCATATTCATGGTCATTTTGGGACAAACATAACTGGGAAACAGTGTTTCCTTTAAGGCTGTCTCCATGACAGCGCACCCAGTTGTTTATTTATCAATGTGTTAATAAACAGTACCGCACTAAATAAGGCCGCATCTTTGCGCATGGTCAATCAGCCAAACACCTGTGCCTCTCGCGCCGGATCAGCGTAACTAGCGCCGATAGCTTCAATTTTCGTCGAGCATACAAGCAATAGGTGCCGTACAGCCTGGTCAGTGCTCCTGGCGACCACCCACAGCCGCCATCTGGAACCATGACGTCATCTCATCGCGCACTCGTTTTGAGTATAACATCGTTTGAACTGTGAACGAACGTAGATTACAAAGGTCTAGACATTAACAAAACCCTAACCCAGTTCACGCCTCGTAACACATCGTCGCTAACGCGCGGTATCTTCATAAAAATCGTTATTTTACATATAACGTAGCCTTACCTGGTCGCGTTTTCATCAACCGTTATATTTCCAGCGCATATTAAAGGCTCTTTCGAGATAGGCGCCCCCTTTGAGAGTAATTTTTAGGGGAGTTCACCCTAAAGGGGTGTAAGTTGGCTTTGCACCTCCGAAGCTGAGGTAAGGCATCAGCCCTTCGGGCTGAGGCCCAAAGCCCGCTTATTGCTCCCTTCGGGGATCCCCCTCGCAGGATTCACACTCTTTCAAGCGCATACCCCTGGGTTTTCTCTCGGAAGGTAATGTGTTGCTTTTGATACTCTTGAAAAAACTGTTTATTCGTAAGTTAAGTACGTTATGTTAAATATTACTATGACAATGTGGAAATAACACTGATTTGTTAGAGAAATGATGAGTTTGTAAGATATTACTGTGTTAACTGACGATGATGTGTTAGAACCGTGAGCCTAGGTAAGTTTTTGTTTAATAATGTTAGGTTTGCCCTAGACTTTGCCAATGTCTACGTTTATTCAGTTCAAAATGATGTTATACTTGAAACGAGTGACACTTTTTGATGAAGATAGTCAATTCATAGTTCAGATGGTGCTTTGATAGATTGGTCACTTTGTTAAGGGATTTTGTTAGATAATACGGCTTCACCGTTGCTAATATGCTCGACAAGTGGGAACATATCGAGTATTGTGCGATCTGTTAGCTAGTTTACCCTGATCAGTAGGGAATTTTTCTAGATGTTAGATGATTATTCATACGCAAGGTATGTTAGGTTTGCATTTGTACATTATATTCCTAGTCGTGGCTATGATTTAGCTTTATTGATGCTAAACTTTGTTGGTTAAGCATATATTCGTGGGGTTAGTATATAAAGAACATGTTTTTTTATGTTATGTTTGTCCAAATGATACATGAAATATGACTTGAATCAATAGTTCAATAGATCACAGGCGGGTGGGACGGGTGGGGACTGCAGGGATGGGTGGTTTGATTTACTGATTTACTGATTTATTGCTTTTAAATCACTTAATAATCACATTTTACTGTAATTCTTTACTTTCCCTCATCTTATTATTCTGTTATGTTAGGATAAAATTTTGTTATTTTTTGTTATGTTTAATAAAACTTTGTTATGTTTGCGATTATTCGCTGGGGATTAAGGATATTTAGACGAGGTTATGATGAATTTTGTTAAATGTTACGGAAGTTGATGTAAACATTTGTTACGTTTTGTAATTAGTATTCTTTGTCAGCATGATGATTAGACAGGTTTATACTAAACTTTGTCAGTATGATGATTAGACGATGTTAATGTAAAATTAACATTGATATGTCAGAGATATGCTTGAAAAAGTCTGAATAGGGTACGTTTTGGACGAAGTGTTATGTACTTTACTGTTGTTAAGTGCGAAAGTTTGTTAATGTTAGTGGTTTATTCATGCATATGGTGTGTTGGGTTTGTCATTGTACATTATATTCTTAGTTCAGGTTATGTTATGTTAGCTTTATTAATGTGGAAACTTTGTTACGTTAGCATACTTTCACTGCTCTGTATGATAATTAAACAAGGTTATGATAAATTCTTGCTAAATATTACTGTGTCAATGTAAAATTAACGTTAATATGTTGGAGATATGTTTGGTAAAAGTATGAATAGGTTACGTTTTGTATGCAATGTCAGTTACTTTACAGGTGTTAAGTGTGGAACTTTGTTAATGTTAACAGTTTATTCGTGCTTAAGTTGTGTTAGATTCGTCGTTGTACATTATTTTCTTAGCTCTGGTGATGCTATGGTAGCTTTATTAATGTGAAAACAATGTTACGTTAGCATATATTCATTGGTTAGTATCCAAAGAACTTATCTTTGTACTATGTTATTGTTGTTGTTGTTGTTGTTGTTGTTGTTGTCGAACGAGAATATATACCCTTTTGAACTGATATGGTTCGTCCGTTCGTTTGTCGTATTCTTGTTTACTTTCTCTGATTGGTTGAAAGAAAGAATCTCAATACATAAGTGATGTTTATACACTATTTTCTTCAGTAGGATAGTTTTTCGTTGTGTTGCGAAGACATCTCCCTGCGTCTCTACGCTTGTTGTTGATATCTCCATGAGGAGTTTTTCGTTATTCCCAACGATGTCATTTATATTTAATCGAACCGAATGGCGACTGCTACATTGCTTGTATTCCTGTCAGAGGGTCAAATATATGATAAGTATTGCATCACTTTACGCAAATAGTTAAAGCGTAAAAATCATTTTTCATGTTTAGAGTTGGTATTTTCTGGAAAGGAGGCGGAGTCTAAAAAGAGATAAGTCTAAAAACTTTACTTTTATTCGTATTTACTCGTTAGGTAATATGATGGTTAGGTATTATTATGACAACATTTTTTTTTGATAAATGTTACTGTGTCAATGTAAGATTAACGTTAATATGTTAGAGATATGTTTGAAAAAAGTATAAATAGGTTACGTTTTGTATGTAAAGTTAGTTACTTTTTACTGATATTAAGTGTGGAACTTTGTTAATGTTAACAGTTTATTAGGGCAAGATGTTAGGTTTGTCGTTGCACATTATTTTCCTCTAGTTCATATGATGCTATGTTAGCTTTATTAATGTGTGAAGACATTGTTATGTTAGAGTATATTCGTTGATCAGTATAATTAACCAATGTTGTGAGAAATTTTAGTTAAATGTTACTGTGTCAGTGTAAGAATAACGTTAATATGTTAGAGTTATGCTTGAAAAAGCAAGATTAGGTTACGTTTTGCATACCATGTTAGTTGCTTTACTGGTTTTGAGTGTGGAACTTTGTTAATGTTAACAGTTTATTCGTGTGCAAGTTGTGATAGGTTTGTCTTTGTGCATTATTTTCTTAGTTCATGTTACGCTATGTTAGCTTTATTGATGTGGAAACTTTGTTACGTTAGCATACTTTCGCAGCTATGTATGATAATTAATCAATGTTGTGATAAAATTTTAGCTAAACGTTACTGTGTTAGTGTAAGATTAACGCTTAGATGTTAGAGTTATGCTTGAAAAAAAAAGTAACAAGTTACGTTTTGCATACCAAGTTAGTTGCTTTACTGGTGTTAGGAGTATGGAACCCTGTTAATGCTGAAACAGTTTATTCCTGCTTAAGATGCTAGGTTTGTCTTTGTGCACATTTTCAGTCTGCAGCTGATGCTGGCGTTAGCTTTATTAATGGAAATCTTTTGCCACGTTAGCATATTCATGGTCTGTATGATAATTTGAACCAATGCTAGATAAATTTCAAAGCAAAATGTTACTATGTTAGTGTAAGATTAACGTGCCAATGGAGGCGAAAGCTGCGCCTAAAAAAGCAAGAGATTAGGTTACGCCTTCATACCCACGTTAGCTTTGTTTTATTGGTGCTAGCGTGGAACTTTGTTAATGCTTTGAATCTGCTATTCTACAAGACGTGTTGGCGCCTGTCTCTTTGAATACATTTTCAGTCTAAAGATGCTAAAGTTGAGCTTTATTAATGTGGAAACTTTATTATGTTAGCATACTTTCAGTTAGTCTGGTATTGATAATTAAACTTAACACAGATAAATTTCGCTAAATGTTAATAGCGGGTTAGTGCAAGATTGAACGTTGGACGATGTTGATGTGCCTGGCAAAAGCAAGATTAGGTTGGCTGCCTTGCACACCACGTTAGTTGTTTTATTGGTGTTAAGTGTGGAACTTGTTAATGTCAACAGTTTAT
Source organism: Trachelipus rathkii (assembly GCA_015478945.1). Lineage (NCBI taxonomy): Eukaryota > Metazoa > Arthropoda > Malacostraca > Isopoda > Trachelipodidae > Trachelipus > Trachelipus rathkii. The sequence goes on along the minus strand of JABUQX010083720.1, from coordinate 66,876 downwards.
TCCTGCTTAAGCTGTGTTATGTTTGTCTTTGGGATTATTTTCTTAGTTTAGATGATGCTATGTTAGCTTTATTACTGTGAAAACTTTATTATGTTAGCATACTTTCGCTGGTCTGTATGGACAATTAACCAATGCTGCGATAAACCTTTGCCAAATGCTACCAGCGTTATGACAACTGCCAGCATGTGTAGGAGGTAAAATGTGAACCAAACAAGAACTGTTGGTATTATGCAATGTTTCTCGGAAATGAACCAAACAAAGAACCATGAAAATATGTCATTTTAGAGTTATGTATGAGCCTTAGAATCAATTTCTCAGACCTGTACTGATAATTTCAGGGTGTCGGTGTCCAAGCACTCCAGCCAAATTCGATCAGTTTCAAATAATGTTTTGCCTTTGTCTTTAGTGTTGTTGCATGAAACTCTGGCAATGTTGGGTCATTTATTCGATCATAAAGGCGTTAGGCTCGTCGCCAGCGCTATATCCCAGTCTGATATTATTATGTTAGCTTTATTGATGTGAAAAACTCTGGTACGTCAGCATATATTTCTTGGCGAGCCAATGTTGTGATAATTTTTGTTAAAGGTTACTATGTTAATAATAACAGTGATATGTTAGAGATCTGTTTGAAAAAGTGAATATGGTATACGTGCTAAACGTCAGTTACTTCCTACGCCAAGTACGGCATTTCGTTAAATCTGGCTTCACAATATATTAAAGGCAACACCGCCTGTTCTGCGTTGCCATTCATCAAAACCCATTCGCCTTTGTTATTTTTAATGCCAATGCCCACACTGGTCTGATCTAGGATCGGTTCCTAACAAACATAAAAAGAATAAAAATTTAGTAAAAACAACAAGTTTTAAAGAAATAAAGTTGAAAATTAAAAGTTTTTTAAAAACTAAAAGTTTTAAAGAAATAAATTAAAAATAGCTGAACATTTTTAAATCAAATTTTTCAAGAAATAAAGTTAAATAAATAAAAAGTTTTTTAAAACAAAAGAAAAATAAAATGTGAAAGGCAACGTTCTATATGTTTCTGCTAGCTAATTTAATGCTTGCTATACGAACTCGTTAATGCCATATTGTTTATCGCTTAAGGTATGTTAGTTGAGGCTATACATTAGTATCTTTATACACTGTGTTATGTTATGTTAGCTTTCTTTATTGATGTGAAGATTGATGCTTCAAAGCTTAAATTCTTAGGATAAAAAGAACACATTTCTTTACGCCAGCGTTTAACCCAAATGATACTGAAACAGATCTGGAGTCAACAGATCAAGGATCAATACCCCAACAGACTCAGGCCGAATTCGGGCAAAGATGTGAGGGTAGCCTGAATTTTAATGACTAAGATTTACCGTTTTAGGTAAAACACAAATTTTTTGAATATAAACATAAAAAGAATAAATTTTTAGGTAAAAACAAAATGTTTAATAAACAAAGCCAAAAATAAATAAGTTTAAACAAAAAGGAAAAAGATGTGAAAGGCAAACCCATATGTTTTGCTAGCTACCACTGTTAAGTACGAACTGTTAATGTTAGCTGTTTATTCGTAGCTTCATGCATGTTAGGTTTTTCAGTATGCCATATCTTCCGCGTCTGAATTTATTATTATGTTGGGGCTTGTTGGCCAAAAACTTCGTTATGCCGGGCGCATATACCAGTTGATCAACAGTATGATAATTCAGGCACGGGTGACGCTAATATTAAGAAAGTAATACGAAAATAGTAACGACATGGTTAGAGATATGCCTTAAAAACAATAATAGGGCTAATGTTCTTTACATGCAACGTACTACTAATGCTGTTGGCATGGAACTGGCTGATGTTAAAGATTTATTCGGGCATATGTTCGATTTGATGTTATACATTACATTGTTACATCAGGTTATGATATGTTAGCTTTATTGATGTGAAATCTTGCTATGCTAAAGCATGTTGATCAGTATGATATCGCTAAATGCGCGACGCATGTAAATTTCGTTAAATGTTACTATGTTCGTGCAAAAAATAATAATGATAAGGTTAGGAGATATGCCTGCGGGGCGTAATGCCACACAGGCGCAATGCTAGCGTCGCCAGCGATATATTGAACTCTGTTAATGTTGACTTGCTGGTCTGTACAAGACGTTAGATCAGAGTAATAATATTTTCATAAACTGATATGCATCCTATGTTTGCTTTTATTAAGGAAACTTTGTTACGTTAGCATATTCATTGATCAGCGATACTTTTACATTGCCGTATTAATTCTTCTTGGATATACCAAAATCAAAGGATGGCTGTTAGAATTTAAGGGTAAGTAGGTTACGTTCTGCGGCCACTGTTAAGGCATTTCAATTTGCTGCTGGCAAAGCTATTACTGCAACTGTTATCCAGTGCCAGCATGCTAGCTCAGAATGTGTTGGCAACTGTAGGGGTTCCAGCGGATAAGTGCCTGCTTACTGAGGTAAAAAACCTGGTTACGCTAAGATATGTTCAATGATCAGTATGATATTTAGACAGGGTTAGATAAAATCTTGTTAAATATTACTATGTTTATCATGGGAAATATCAAAGATACGTTAGAAAAAGCGTAAAGGTAGGTTCCGTCTCAAAATTAATGTTAGTTACTATTGCTGTTATATGATCTCGTTACAAGAATATGGTCTGGCTGATCATGATACTACGCATGCTATGATAAAATTTTGAAATAATATTAATACGCTTAGATGTGGCTAAATATCCAGGATTTGGGTAGGGATGGGGGAGGATGGGTGGTTTGATTTACTGATTTACAGGTTTAGGGTATGTGAAACCCAAATTTCAAGTTTATAAACATGGAAAAAATTCTAGCAGAAAACAAATATTTAAAGCATATAAAACAAAGATAAATAAAAAGCTGCATATGCTGCCAGAATATGACACAGAATCACCAGACTGGCATGGAGGGCGGAGGTGAGGAGGTGAGAGTGATGGAAGAGGAGGCTCAAAGAGGCTCCAGAGTGCTCTAGGGAGGGTGTTGATTTTATATAAAAACGTAAATTAAGATAAACTTGAAAAGAATAAAAAATGTTTCAATTCTTTTTTTTTTAATTTTTAAATTTTTTAAATTTTTAAATTTTTTAAAAATTTAAATTTTAAAAATTAATTTTTAAAAAAATTTTTTTTTTTAATTTTAAAATTTTAACTTTTTTTTTTTTTTTTTTTGTTTTCTGTAATGATATTGCTACTCATAAGAAAAAGATGTAATACCAAGTTTGTTGTTCTACGCAAATATTTCTTCAGTTTTGTGGGGCCAGACCCCCATGCCGTGAATCGGCTTTCAACCCATGGGCGATATGGGTACTGTGGTATATGGTGCTGGGTAACCCGAGTTTCACTGCTCTAGGTCAATATTTTCAAGTTTGGGGGTCCCAGAGACCCCCTTTAGGCTGTGTATGGCTTCAACCCATATATGATGTGAGTAGCTCATATGGTATGTGTATACCGAGCTCTGCTACTGTTCAGAAAATGGAATATTTCAGCTCTTAGGCTGGTCTCCGAATTTACCAAATCGCCTGGTTTTACCTGTATACACCCAAGTATGTCCCAAAAGGCTGTATATCAAGTTTCGTTGTTCTATCAATATTTCAGATTTTGGGTGAGTACCCCGTCTGGGGCACCCATAGTCATTTTACACCCAGGGTCATCTAAGATACATCCTCAGAAGGCTGGCACTGGAGTTTCATCAAGTGTTCTAGAGCCTGGCTGCATTTTCTGCGCTTGGTCCCCCGAATTTGGCCAAATCGGCTTGGTTTACCCCTTGACATGGAAAGACGAAGATACAACCTAAAAAGCAGCTGTATAATGCTTCTGCTGGTCTTAGCGTTTCATTATTTCAGATTTTAGTGAGTACCCCGTCTGGGGCACTCACAGTCATTTTTTTACACTCGGGGTCATCTAAGATACATCCTCAGATGGTTGTATACCGAGTTTCATCAATTTATGTCAATATTTCAGATTTGTGGGGCTGGTCCCCGAATTTGCTGGACAAATCGGTCATTTTACCCCCGTATACATCTACCTAAGATACAACCTAAAAGGCTGTATATCAAGTTTCAGCTTATACATCAATATTTAATGTTTGGGGGTGGGATCCCTTCTGGGGATCCTAGACACCCTATGTATATGGTCTTATAACCATCATATTCGAACTCTACGACCTCCCGATAACCCTTATAAGGACACCAACACAGTTGTTATACGACTGTTTATTACTCCAACCCATGTAGATATATCGAACTCAGAAACTGGATGCGAAGAAACCTTGGTGGAAAAATAACAAATAATAATTAATAATAAATAATAATAATAATAATAATAATAATAATAATAATAATAATAATAATAATG
>JABUQX010083720.1:27500-55000 GCA_015478945.1 Trachelipus rathkii | reverse complement strand
TTATATATATATATATATATTATATATATATATATAATATAATATATATTATGATATATATATATAATATATATACGTATCCTTACTATTATATATTATATATATATATATATATATATATAATAAATTATCATCACTATCGTCACTGCCCCTTGGTTCCCCAGAACTGGGGCTGGGATGCGCAAACATACCAGAAATACAATAGTTAAATAGAAGATCATGACCTAAGTCTAAGAAAGCTCTTTCCCCCCAAAAAAATGAAGAAAAAAAAACTTTCCTCATACCCTTAAGTTCCTTTCATTCAAACATTTTTTTTTACCGATTCAATCCAGTTTTTCTTTGGTCTCCCAGCCGGTCGCTTCCCACCACACCCACTACCAGGGGCGTATTACCGTATAAGCAAAATAAGCACTGCTTAGGGGCACCAATCATTTTTTTTAACCCTACGATAGGCAAACGATTTGACCCCCCACACACATTTTTTTTTTAATATAATATATATATATATATATTATATAATATATTAGTATATATTAGATATATAATATATATATAAATATATAATATAGTATATATAATATATATATAAAATTATATAAGTATATATAGCTGGACTTGCTAAGTTGGTGGCTTTCTTTAAGAAGCAAGGCACCCTATATAAGAGGAGGTGTAAGTAGAAATCATATTTGAAAACGATGTTTTTATTCAACCATAAGTAAAAATACGCAATGAAAATATAAAAGTAGCCAAAAAAGTCCCTTCTGTTGAGATACTGTCTCTTCGGGCGAAATGCAAGTCGCAGCCTTTTCCAGTGCGTTTTTTCGACTTGCCTCTGACTCTTCGTTTAGCGGCGAAATTGGTGATCGAAATTCGAGTCGCAGCCTTTCCTTGAAATTTACCTCACTTGCCAGGAGGATTCTAGAGAGAGTATCTTGAGTGAGATTTTCTTTGGATTCTTAATAATTTGATCTGACTTTGTATCTGACTGAAGAGTATGTCAACAGGACGGGTTTATATATTTCACTTTGACTTATGCTAAACTTTTGCTCGCGCAAATCTTAGCATAAGTACGAACATAATTAAAATTTTACAAGTAAATGGGAGTCTACATTACTTCCTGCGCTAAACACGGAGTGAGGAAAGTATGTTATAATAATTGTATATTAGGAAAATAATAACAATAATACATAGTTATACTTTCAAAGGCAAACATATCTATTATGTCCGAAGACATAAGTAGACATATAACAGTTTGAAGGCAAATAATACTACAAGAAAATGTAAATATTTCAAATACGAGGCATAAACTGGTTACATCCAAGATCTAAACATATATACAAATATTTGAATACACAAAAATACAATAATGTTAAATATACAGAAAATAAAAAGTGCATTTAAACAAAAGCATATTTGGTTATACCATTAGATATAAACAAAACATACAAACATTTAAATTGATCATAAAAGTACAAAAAATGTTAATACATAATATTTATATTGTTATGAAACAATTGAATTATTCACAAGTTACATAGGCCACATTGATCGAACCATTAAATCCAAGGAAAGGTCCAGTATAAGACGTTTCTAACGTATCCATAATTTGACCAATGCGCACGTAGTTTTCAAAGTTGTTGTAGTTACGAGAGAAACATTGCTTGACATATGTAGAGACGAAGTTGCTTGAAGTTTAAGTTCTTTATTTGAAAAATTTCTTCATACATAAAAGGGAGAGGTCACAGAACCATTTAGATTCGAAAAGAAGTCAAAGCTTCGAGTGGAATTCAAAATTGAATTCTGCCCATAATCCAAACTTAAAATGATGAAAGAAATCCATACTGTAAACGAAGTTACCATATGTAGGGGCGAAGTTGCTTGAAATTTTGGTCCTTTATTTGAAAAATTCTCAATACATAAAAAAAAGGAGATAGAAGAGAATTTAGAATTCGAAAAGGAATCAGATTTCGTAGTGGAATTCAAAAATGAGTTCTGCCCATAAATCCAAACCTGAATGATGAAAGAAATCCATGTCGAAAAAAGGAAGTTGCTATGTCTAGCGATGAACCCTCGAACTGTGATAGTTGTGAAAAGATGAAGGACCATAAATCCAAAAATAAAATGGGAAAATTTTTAATTTTCAGAGGCTGTAACTTTTCTTGTAGTGTTCAGATTGGGAATTTTGTGTTATTGTAGGTTTTTATTTCTTTTTTTCATTTTTTTGTTTGTGGTTTTTCTTAGAATCAGAAAGGCATTGATGGAAGTTCTGGTGTTCAACTCCGGTTTCACCAATTTATGATAGGGGCTGGACTTGCTAAGTTGTGGCTTCTTAAAGACAGCCCACCCATATATAAGAGGGAGGGTAATATTAGAACAGAAATCCATATTTTTAAATGATGTTTTTAGGTCAACATAAGTTTAAAAATACGCAATGAAAATATAAAGGTAACAAAAGCCCTTTCTGTTGAGATACTCTCTGTAGGCGAATTGCAACTTCGCCAGCCTCCAGTCGGCGTTTTTTCGAACTTGCTCTATGACTCTATCGTTTAAGCGGCGAAAGATGGTGATCAAATCTCGAGTCGCAAGCTTTCCTTGGGAAATTTCCCTTTCACTTAGTCCAGGAGAGGATTTCTAGAGAGAGTCATCTTGAGTTGAGAATTTTCTTCTGATCTAATAATTTGATCTGACTTTTGTATCGACTGTAAAGTATCACCAAAAGGGGGTTTATATATATTTTCACTTGTTGACTTATTGTAAAATTTTGCTCGGCGCCAAATCAGCATAAAGCTACAACATTAAATTAAAATTTTACAAAGTTAATGGAGTGCTACATATATATATATAATTTCTTCAGATCGGCTTATTTTTAGCATTATGAAAACATGAAAAAAAGTCTCAGCTGTAGGGAGCTGAAAAAAACCAGCTAAAAATACTGAAGCCAAGGAAACAAAAGTTTATAAACTTTCAGAAAAAAAACCCAAGTTAAGGGTCAATTTTTTTAAGTTAATTCTTCCCAGAAGTTCGCTGTTCTAAAGACAAAGCCAAGACCGCGACCATTGATGATTTGGATTCCAACAGTGAACAGTGCACTCCTGTACCGGAAACAATAGTGAGTAGTTCTCAAGTGGAAAATACTTCAGTGGATTCGGATGTAACACAAGAACATATTCCAACAAAAAATAATAGAGAAAGTGATGCTGGTGCCTGGCATAATTTTAGTGCTGATGACGTGGAATTTTGGATAGAATGTGGACCAAATGAATGTCAGTACCATAATGGGCCTTTCCTAAATTCACTTCGGACTTTTAAAAATCGGTAAGCAAAACCAATTTTGTTCGGCTAATAATTTTATTGGCAAGAAAGCAAATGGTGAAAACTATACAAAGAGAATGGCTACTAGATTCACCGTCTAAGAAATCAGTGTACTGTTTTGTTTGCAAATTATTTGTACGTAATGGGAATCAGTTTTCTGGAGGTGGATTCAGTGACTGGTGGAATCCTAACGTAGTTGAACATCATGAAAACAGCCAACCTCATAGAGATTCCATGCTATCTTACTTAATTCGAAGAAAGAGAGTTCCGTTATCAGGCAAATTAGACAAAGAGAAAGAAGAGGAACGTAAATACCAACATGTTTTACAGAGTGTAGTGGCAGTTATTCAAACTTTAGCTGAGCGTTGACTACCTTTTCGTGGATCTGATGAGATCTTTGGATCTTTACAAAATGGAAATTTTTTGGGATCGTTGGAGCTCGTATCTAAATTTTATCCGTTTTTAGCAACTCATATTTCAAAATATGGAAGTTCAGGTAAAGGCAATCCGTCGTACTTATCAAAAACAATATGTGATGAACTTATTCATTTAATAAGTGACAAAGTCCGTTCAACAATTATCGAGGAAGTAAAAGGTGCAAAGTGTTTTAGTTTGTCAGTTGATTCAACTCTTGACCATTCCCATACTGACCAGCTGAGTGTTGTACTCAGGTACTTATCACCAGCAGATGGAAAACCAATTGAAATATCTTTAACCTTCCTCAATTTGAAAGTCAAACCGGCGAAGAAATGGCAAAGCTAGTTTTGCAATATTTGATGAATGATTTCAAATTGGATTTCTCAAAGTCCAGGGGTCAATCTTATGACAACGCTGCAAATATGTCAGGTCATTACAAAGGCATGCAGCACAAGGTTTTAGAAGAAAACCAGTATGCCATATTTATCCCTTGTGCAGCATAATTCTCTAAATTTAGTTGGGCGTTACGCAGTTGATAGTTGTCAAGTAGCAGTAAATTTCTTCTCAACTCTCCAAATACTTTACAATTTTTTCTTCGTTTCAACTCACCTCTGGCAAGTTTTAAAAACATGTATTGGTGACGAAAAAGTATTGAAATCCCTGTCCAAAACTCTATGGGAGGCACATGCCGTTGCAACTGACGCTGTTATGAAATCATACTCAAATATTTTGGATGCCTTAGAAACCATCGACAGTGATAAGTCTCAAAAAGGAGAAACTATGAGAGAAGTTGAAATCATTATGAATAATATGCAAGAATTTAAGTTTGTTTTCATGCCACTTCTATGGAAAGAAATTTTACGGCACTTTCATAACACAAGTAAAGCACTTCAGCAACAAGAACTAGATATGCAAACATGTTCATATCTTTATAAATCCCTAACTGATCACATGCAGAATTTGAGGAACGAGTTTGTTAGATTTGAAGATTTAGCAAAAAACATATTACCTGATACTGGTTATAAAGATGTCCGCTCTCGAAGACGAATTAGAAAAAAGCAAGTGAATGATGGGAGTGAACCAGAAACAGTTTTTAATGCAAGAGACAAATTTCTTGTATCCACTTTTACGTCATAATTGATGCACTGAAAGCTCAAATGATGAGAAGAAGTGAAGTATATCATCAAATATCTTATATGTTTTCCTTTCTAAATAACATGGACTTATCGAATGAACAGTATAAATAAAGCTGTGATAATTTAGTTGCATCGTACCCCGATGATTTGAATGTGCATCTCTTTAATGAACTTCGCCAGTTTCACTGTTACATACGGTCAAATTTTGCTGATACCGGCAAAATAAAATTCAGTCATTTTGAACTACACGAAACAATCGTCAAAGACGGCATCGAGTCTGTTTTTCAAAACGTAGAAACTGCGTTACGTATATTTCTAATTCACGATTACGAATTGCTACGGATCGATCTGTTTCAGTTTTAAAAAAGATAAAAAATCAAATAAGAACAACAATTTCTGACGTAGACTTGCTCGCCTCTTCTACTAACTCTGCATAGAAGCAATATACTTCGGCAAATTAACTTTTGATGAAATTATAAATTTTTTTGCAGCGGATAAACGTAGAAAAAAAGTGTTCTAAATCCAAGCAAAAATATATGTACGTAAATTTATAGCCCAATTTGTTTAAAACAATGTAGTTTCATTATGTTAAAAATACACAGTTAATTTTTAAAAACATACTAGAAAAAAGCGTTTCAATAAAAAAAATACTATTAGTCTATTTCTATTATTCCAACATGTTTACGTTTGTGCGTGTAGGGGGCACCATTTTTTTCTGCTTAGGGTATCCGATTCTGTTAATCCGGCACTGCCCACTACTATACATCTGCTTAATCAACCGACTATCATCCATCCTTTCCATATGACCAAACAACCTTAATGCACTCATATATTCTTTCACTCACGCCTTTCAACACACCATAAGGCTCCCTAATACGTTCATTCCTCATTTTATCAATTCTTCTCACACCTAACACGGCCCTAAAATTTTCCATCTGAACAGACTACACCTTAGATCAATACCTCTTATTCCACACCATAGTTTCTCTAGTATACAATAATACCAGTAATAACATACCCTCATGCAGAACCCTAACACACTAAAGGTTAAGCCCCCTTGCATTCACAAAAAATTTAATTGCACCAGCTACCTTCCCACCACTCACAACGTTCCGTCTTCATCCAACATATAGCCTAAATGTTTAGACTTAGATAATTGTTCCAGTTGTCCACCAACAACTGATTTCACACTGTGGACTCTCCTCATTTACCATTATCGAACTGCTCTTTTCTCTTATCTTACTTTCAAATTCCTCGCTTTAGACATCCTGCCAAACTTCTCTATCAATCTTCTCAAACTTTTTTCTAATTCACCACACAAAACCAAATAATCTGCTTACAATAAGCACGGCACCCTCCATTCTCCTCCATTAAATTCTCTTTCATTACATCATCCATATACGAATTAAATAGCCAAGAAGACATAACACATCCCTGCCTCATTCCAAACGGTAATTCACCATTAACTCTCTCTATTCCATTTATCCTTACATACGAATTACTATCAACACAAACTTTTCATTCCATTCAGAGGCTACCACCAACACCATATATCATTAACATTTGTAGTGCAGCTTCCCAATTAATCCTGTCAAACGTCTATTGTAAATCCATAAAACATAAATAAAGTTTCCTCTTTTTCTCTATCAGTGCTCAAACGTAATAACCTCCAATCTACACATTCTTTCAACCACTCCTAAATGACCTTATTCCTCAATATATTAAATCCTTAAGTTACTCGACGCAATCTTTTTTATTATTTCAACTTAAGATACTAGCATAAATTTTCTTACAACCTCAAATAAACTAATTCCCCTACAATTTCCCCTTATCAATCCTACCCTCTATAACAATGGCATATCACTAATCTATTTTGAGCCCTACGGAACTACTCCCCAAAACAAAAAAGCTCGTTACACAACTTCCAGTATCCAATCAATCACAATCTCAACTCCATTTTTCAATATTCACCAGTGTTCCATCTTATACCGTATACTTATTCTTCAACTTCCTCACGCTAATTTACTGCCTCCCCAAAATGTGTTACTTTTTCTTACACTATCAAACTTACGCACCTTCACTGATCACCTCGTTGACGCGGCAATGTATTATGTAGATTTCTAAATGCTTCTCTCCGCGTCACTTCCTCACCCCCTTTACCTCCAATCTCAATCAGTCCAGAAAGCACCATCCCAATACATTATCCTATAATTTAATTCTCTTTTTCTAAATCTTTCGTAACTCTTCCAAAACAACTTTCCTGTTTTCCCTGGAGGTCCTCATTTCATCCTCCTTCCCAAATTTTCATGACCTCTTTTTGTTGTTTTCCTCTTTCCTCCCTTATTATATTTCCTTACGCTTTCATCTCGAAAACCTGCATCGCTGTCTTTAGGTACATTCAATCAGCGCATTTCTCTTGACTTTTTACCACTTTGCCTCAGCCAATCTTCATTTCATAATCACTATTGATAAATTATAATCTACATCATACTTTAGCATACCTACTATAGTTCACTTGTAGCTGCTAGCAAACGTGTCCTTCCGTTGCCGTCCAGATTTATTTTACTCATATTCAAATGACTAATTTTATTGCTAGTTGCTCACAAAATAACGTATTCCTATACCGCTGTTAACTTCCACCTTGCTCTAAAACCACGTGGGCCTTCCTATATTTTTCTTTAGCTGATGATCCCACAAACTTAACTTTACATTAAACAACATAATTATTTGATTTCCCACCCTCAACCTCCTCAGGTATGATTTAAAGATCCATCGACATACTTCAACATCTTCACCAACACAAAATCAATTCCTTACTCTACACTCGAGCCACAATCGTCTACCGATACATCAACTCTGGCTATACTTAGTGCCAATTATGTAGTCTTGTGTTCGAATAAAGTTATACTTAAGAAATACAGATCTCTTCTCCTCAAATAAATCAATCACATTCCTACAGTTGGCATTGAATAAATCAAATTGATTTAATCAGTTGATTAAATCAATTATTTTTTTGTGAAAATATTTCATCAAGTTGTTTTTGATTTATTTGATTTTTTTAGGCAAATTTTTCTTAATGATTACGAGAGCAAAGTAAAGACATTACGAATAAATATTACGTAGTTATCACGCTGGATCATATGACACTGACCTTATTTACGTAGTTTCAGCATAAATACTAATAAAGCAAAGTTTCATCAATGTAGTTTCAAATCATTTTCGATAAAGAAATTTACACAAAAACATAAAACTCTGAATTCCATAGGCTATATAATATATATATATATATATATATATATATATATATATATATATATATATAATATAAATAATATATATATATATAAATATATATATATATATATATGTATAATATATAATATTATTATATAATATAATAATATATATAATATTATAATATATAATATAATATATAGTATATATATATAAGTTATATATATATATATATTATACAATATAATATTTATATATATAGACTATATATATATATATATATATATATATTATTTAATATATATATATATATATATATATATATATTATATATATATTATATAATATATATATAAATATATATATATATATATATAATTAAATGATAATAATTAAATGTAAATAAATCTAATTAATTATTAAACTTATTATTAATTATGGTTTAATAATTTGACTACTCTTACTAATTTTATCAAAATTTAATAAAAAGGCAATTGTGTCCTTTAAAAAAAAGATCAAAGATGACATCAAAAAATCAAAAAAATCAGTGATTTTTTGTTTTGTTTTTTTTTTTATTTTATGCTATTTTTTTTATTTTATAAATTAATAATTATTCCTAGTTATCCCCTGATTAATGATAAGTATATTTCATCTATATAATAGGCAAATTCATCAATGTAGTTTCAAATTATTTTCAATAAAGAAATCAATAAAATCAGATTACTTCAGATATTATTACAGTGTATAGCATATAATGTTAAATAACTTAATTAAACTAAATTAATAAAGTTACCTTCAGTCAACCCATAATAGTTAATAATTAGGAATAATTTTTAATATATCAAATAATCAATTAATTAAAAAGCAATTTGAGCCTCGAAAAAAAAAATCATTGATTTTTTGATTTTTTTTAAAAAATCAAAAAAAATCACCAACCCTGCATTCCTATCAAATTCATTTTTTATCACTGAAAAAGATTTATTGAATAGCATTTCTTATTACGCTATTTCAACCATTCCAGTAGGCCAACACAATTATTCTGAAGCCATCACTCGCCCCGTCCAAAACACCATTCAGATCGTGACAGAAAATTTGACTATCCTCCGCAAACCCATCAGATGAACCATGTGCTACAACCCTACAAACCTTAAACTTATCCAACAAATTTAATCATTAGTGTTCTAGTACTCATACAAACAAAATCCACAATATCTCTGTGCCACAAATAATTCATCAGAATCGTAACTCCTTCTTTTCATCTCTCATTCTTTTCCACTCCACACACACCATTTAGATTCCACAATCTTCCAATCGTGATGTGTTGGTAGAAGTTCTCATCACAGCAAGCAGATCACAATTTACCCTTTAGTATAATTGATCTCACCGTGTCAACAATACGTTTCTTCCTTGCTCGCCTGTTCCTCTGCATAATGTTCCTCTCCATATCTCCATCGTAAAATTCCGTAGACCGTTACTGCGTTCACCACAGATTGTTCCTCGTAGAAATACAAAGCGTCTCATACGGATCACGACCAGGTGGGTCCAAGGCAAGCGTGAGCTATTCCTAATTAGTGTGATCATATATATATATATATATAAGGTTACTAATATCATATATATATATATAATATATATAATATATAGTAAATAGCTTAATATATATATTATTATTAAATATATAATATATATATATATATATATAGTATATATATTATATATATAAATATTGCAATTAAACCGCAGTTCAATTTGTTTAGATAAAATAACTCCTTGAGTGATTCTTCACTTACCAGGATTAGATCCCGGTCCCGCGAACGGTATGCCAAGCGTGTTACCACTTGACCCAAACGATGAAGCTAAAAAGATACGCGACTAAACCTATGAAAAAGTGCTCTATTCAATAGGAATAAGGACCGCCTATATCAGGACAGATACCTCAGCCACGCATCTCCGCCTACACTCGAGGTCAAAGATAACACAGGACTCATGTAAGAAGACCACTCTAGAGTTCTTCACTATACCAGGATTAGCATCCTTGGTAATGTGAAGAATGCATCAAGGAGTTATTTTATTATACAAAAATTGTAACTGCGGTTAATTGCAGTATTTACATGCTATACAAGTTATAGCTACCGATCTAGAGTGGTCTTCCTTACATGGGTCGTGTTTTAACCTTTGACCTCGAGTGTAGGCGGAGATGCTGTGTGAGGTAATCTGTCCTGCTATAGCGGTCCTTATCCTATGAATAGAGCACTCTTTTCATAGGTTTAAGTGCTTATCTTTTTAGCCTACTCGTTTGGTCAAGTCGGGTTAAACACGCTTGGGTCAGACCGTTCGCGAGGGCCCGGATCTAATCCTGGTAAGTGAAGAATCACTTCAAGGAGTTTAGTTTTTCTATACAAATTGAACTGCGGTTTAATTGCAGTATTTACATCTATACAAGTTATACTCCGATCTAGATGGTCTCCTTACATGGTCCTGTGTACCTTTGACTCGAGTGTAGGCGGAGATGCGATGCGTGGCTGAGGTACCTGTCCTGCCATAGGCGGTCCTATCCTATTTGAATAGAGCACTCTTTCATTAGGTTTTAAGTCGCTGGTATGCTTTTTAAGACCTACGTTTGTCAAGTTCGGTAACGACGCTGGCCATACCGGTTCGCGAGGGCCCGCGGATTCTAATTTCTTGGATAAGTGAAGAATCACCAAGGGAGTTATTTTATCATATATTATAACTTATATATATATATATATATATATTATATATATATATATATTATATAATATATATATATAATATATTATATATATATTATATATATATATATATAGGTGATTGTAAGAAAATATCAAAGTTCATTTGTTCTGAAAGTTTTTGCTTTCGTTTACGAAATACGACATACAAGTTTGTTAATTGGAAGTTGTTTGGCATACGTTTTTTCTAATTAGATTGACGATGCAAAGTTTAAAAAAATGAGTAAATTACTTCTTAATAAAAAATTTTTTATGGTATAAAAAATAAAAGAAACTTAAGAACTATTTTTGTTTTAATTTTTATTGGTTGATATAAACATAAAATGACCACATTCAAAGGATACAGTTCCGATACAGTTGTAAAAAACAGTTTTAAATTTATTTATGAGTTATATATTTATTTATTTGTTTTACCAAATAATATATTATTTTACTACTTTACATTGTTTTTAATATTAGAGCCAATTAACTTATAATAATAACTCTTGAAATAATTTTGATTAGAATAATTGTGCTGCATAAATAAAAACAACTTCAGGGCTTATTAGTAAATAAGTTAGTTCTAAATACTAAAAAAATATTATTTTTGCTAAAAAATAAAGGGTATTTTAGTTGTGTTTTAACTTTTTTTATCTATTTTTTTTTATCAAATAATAAATTAATTTACTATTTTATATTGTTTTTCATTATTAAGAGCAATTTGTTTACTAATAATCTTTGAAATAGTTTTCCTTCCTATAATTGTGCTGTATAACTGGTATAATGGTTCAAGCATGCAACTTAGTACTATTGAGTTCTTAAAATTTTTTTAAAAAGATTATGAAAATATAAACATTTAGTGTATATAATAATATAAATGTTTGAAACAACTTACGTTTGTGAAAATTTTTTCCAAACTCAACATTCACAATAAAAAAAAATATATCGATCTTGTCTAACTAATAACCATTTAAAACAAGTTATTTTTTACAGTACAATTATGAGAATAAAATTATTCTCAATACTATAAGTAATAAAATAAGCTTTGAATAATATAAAAAAATGTAAAATAGTAAAAATAATATATCATCATCATCATCTACCTTTTCTCCTCAAGACTAGGGGTAAGGTGCGTGAAATGCACCGAAAACAGAAAAGTAGTAGAAGAATATGACACAAGTTGAAAATAAAGCCCAGCCTTACCACCCCCTCTATACCTATAGTGAGAACTCGTAGCAGTCAGAAAATCCACCCTAGAGCTACACGGGACCGCGACGGACCCTCACTATGGCATATCGTCAGTGTAGGGTTCATCCCTTGGCCCAGGTGGGCCACAACCATACCCCCACACAAAACCCCCGCCATTCACTCCTTTATGCACCTTTCTTCTCGCCTCTGACAGACTCACATTCTCCCTCCAAGACATTCCTTTCCTGACTCAATCCACTTTTTCTTCGGTCTCCCAGCCGGTCGATTGCCAACACACTTACTACTATATATCCGCTTAATCAACCGACTATCATTCATCCTATCCAAATGACCAAACCATCTCAACATACTTAAATTTATTCTCTCATTTACCCCTTTCTTCACACCATACAACTCTCTAATACGTTCATTCATTTTGTCAATTCTTCTCACACTTAACACGCCCCTAAGATTGTCCATCTGATTCACATGAACTTTAAGATATATACCTCTTATCCAAGGACATAGTTCTCCTACTTACATTAACACAGGTTAACAACATACCCTCATGAAACCCTAGCGCACTCAAGACTAGTCCCTTTACATTCACCAACGATTTAATTGCGCCAGCCACCTTCCTGCCATTCACTACTTCCCTACTACACTCTGTATCATCCGTTCCCTTTTCATCCAACATATATTCTAAATATTTAAACTCAGACACTTGTTCCAGCTGCTCACCATCTACCATAATTTCACAACGAGGACTGTTCTCACTCACAACCATAACCTTACTCTATCTACGTTTACTTTTCAACCGCCTCCTTTTACACACCCTGCCAAATCTCATTACCAATCTCTCAAACTTTCTCAGATTCACCACACAAAAACCAAATCATTCGATATAATAGGTAAGGCACCCTCCACTCACTCATTCTCCATCATTCTAACACCATTTTTCCTGCCACCCCAATATCTAATTCTTTTCCATAACCCTCCATATACAGAATTGTAATAACCAAGGCATAATTAAATCCCTGCCTCACTCGCTATTAATATAAACCAATCACTTTTGACACCATTTATTCTTACACACGCTTCACTATCGTCATACATACTTTTGATTCCATTCATAAGCCTACCACCAACACTATATATCACCAACACCTGCCATAGAGCTTCCCTAATAATCCCATCATACGCCTGTTGCAAATCCATAAAACCTAAATACAATTTATTCTTCTTGTCCCTCATTTTCTCTATCAATTTGTTTCAATGTAAACATTTGATACACACATCTTCTACCACTCCTAAACGCAACTTGTTCTTCACCAATTCAGTCCTTCAGTCCACTCGACGCACTCTTTCGGACCCAAAATACCAGCATATATCTTCCCTACAACACTCAATAAACTAATTCCCCTTTAAATTACCACAGTTCCCCTTATCTCCCTTATCCTTATATAAGGGTACTATTATTGCTCTCCTCCAATCCCTCGGAACTATACCCTCCATAAACGCTTTATTACACAACTTACAAATCCAATCAATCACCATCTCGCCTCCGTTCTTGATCATTTCACCAGTAATTTCATCTGATACCTTGCAATTTACCATTTTTCAAACTTTCTCACTCTACCCAATTGCCTCCTCTTTGTTAATGACCTCATCCCCAATATACCTATTCCTTCTTGCACCATGAAACCCACACACACATTCACTATCACCTCTTCATTACTGCTAATATTATACAGATTTTCGAAGTGTTCTTTCCACACTCTCCTCACATTCATTTCATCAGTTACAAAAACACCATCCCTATTCATTATTCTAAGCAGGTTCCCCTTATTCTCATTCTGTAACCTTTTGCGCTTGCCTTTCCAGAAAGCTTTCATATTCCTTTGTAAGCCTCATTCATCCTCCTTCCAAACTGTTCATTTACCTCTTCTTTTCTCCTTTTAGATTATCTTTTTTTCTCCTTATATAATTCCAAAATTTTTCATTTGAAAACTTCATCATTGACTTTTATTTATACATTCAACCACACTTCTTTTTTACTTTTAACCGCTTGTATCCACCTCTTCATTCAAAAACTCACTGTTAACACCTTACTTCCTAGTTTAGCAGCATCCATATACTTATTGCACTGCTAACAATGCTTCCTTCATTTACTCCCAGATTTATTCAGTTTTCAACTTGTTCACGTCCAAACAAACGATTTACTGCGAGCGCTTTTTAGATACTTATCTTTGAACTTCTTTACTCCTAATTTTACCCAATTCCTTGCCGTATCACCTTCCTCTCTATTCAAGCCCCCACTAACTTAATTTTCTAAACGTAAGATTCTTAAAAAAGTAATATATTATTTAAAAAAAAAAGTTATTTAAAAAAATAATAATAATTAAAGAAAAAGAATAAAAAAATAAAAAAACTTTTTTTGCGATGCACTTAATTTCTATCCGGTATGTATAGTTTCTATGCATTAAGCGTACATAAATTTAATTTTTATGTTGAGTACTTTAATGTTTTATTTGGCCACGCAGAATAAAAACTTGTGACGATACTTTTAATTTTTTAATAGTTTTCGTAGAATTTTCGAAAATATTTTATGTATTATTTAGAATTCTTAATGAAATGTCTACCATATAGGAGTCAGAAGTTAAAGAGTATTATAGCACAAACGAACTATATATAATATATATATATATATATATATATTATATATATATATATATATATTTTTTATACAAATATATATTATAGTTTATTGTTTGTTTTTTTATTTATATAATATATATAAGATATATATATATATATATTATTATATATATATATATATAATGATAACAACCGGTTCTCTCCTTTGCCATAAAAGTTAATTGCCCATTAGTTTTCAAGGTTAACCCTCGCGACTCCGCGTGATCTAAACATACGTCCGATTCCGCGTGGGTCACTTTTTGCCCACACATTTTGGAAACCTTTTTTTTTTACTAATTTATTAATTTTTTTTTTTTTTAAACGCATTATTTATTTTAGACCTTTTGCAGTTGTTCTAGAGTATTTTTGTTAATATATATTGGTTAGTATTATTTTTAAATATTATTTGAAAATTGGATGTTTTTTTCCTGTTTATTTTCATAGACTACTATAAAAATCGTTGTAAAAAACAAACTGTACAGCGATAGCTCTTCATATTTGGCAGTTATTTTCTAGATTAGTACTCAATCAAATACTGTAGCAAAACAACTAGTTAGAATTATGGTCATTCATAATTTAAATATTATATGAGGAACCCCGCGCGATTCCGTGTGGGTCAAATTTTGCCCACACGAACTTCATTTTGATATAACTTTTTTTTTTTTTTCGTCTGAAAATTTGTAGGCCTCTTTTTCAACTCCTCTCTGAGGAATATACATAGAACGAAAAAAAATAGAACAGAAAAAAGTTTGAGAAATTTCAAAATAAAAAAAGTGGGGGCCAAAAAAGACCTGCGAGGAGTCGCGAGGGTTTATATATATATATATATATATATATATATATATATATATAAATATATATATATATATATATATATATATATATATATATATAATATATATATATATATTCATTATATATATATAATTTATAATATATATATTAACAACCGGTTCTCTCCTTTGCCATAAAAGTTAATTGCCCATTAGTTTTCAAGGTTAAACAAATAAAAAATTTTACTACGGGTTTATGCTAACCGGCTGCAGCTCAACAGTATATACCGGTGCATATATATATATATATATATATATATATATATATATATATATATATATATATAATATATATATAATATATATATATATTATATATATATATATATATATATATATATTATATATATAATATATATATTAATATAATATATATATATATATTTAGACAAATCAAAACCCATTTTTTACTGAAATTGCGAGACAATTTGAAAGACATCCCTCCCCTCCCCCACCCACATGAGAAAGAGAAGGTGGAGAAGGGGAATGAATTAAATCTATCGATAAAAAAAGAATGGACCGATTCTCCCTATCATCAAAGAAAAAAAAAAAAAAAGAACTCAATCGAATAAAGAATTAAAGGGGGAAGGGGGGTTAAATGTGCAATATTTCCCCACCCCCCAATATATCAATGTTGCAGAGAAGTAAATAACAACGAAAAGGGGTGGGAACCGTGGTAGGGGGTGGGGGGTTATGAGATTTTTTTTTTTAAAAGAATTAATTTTGAAGATTGGGGGGAAGTTGAAAGGGGTAAAGAGAAGAAAACTTTCAAAATGTATTTACTACAGGAATAAAAGGGCCAACTCTACTTTAAAGGCTATCGTAAAACTAATAATAATAATAATCATAATAATAATAATAATAATAACAATAATAATAATAATAAAATAAAATAATAACAATAATAATAATAATAAATAATGCAAGAAAAATTGTCTACATAAACTAGAGAGAGGTATAAATAACATGAATAATAAACTTCTAATAAATAAATTAAATAAATAAATTATAATTTAAATAATTATAATAGATTTATTCGGGATATTGATATATTATAAATATATTATATTTGTGTGTGTGTGTTATTGTGTGTGTGTAGTGTGTTATTATAATTTGTAAAATAGGTAGATGTAGTGTGTACATAGTAAATATGGTCACTTCAACATAAAACTAATTCTAAAATAAAAAAAGTTGATACGTATTAAGATATATTAATTAATATAATTATGTCTAAAATAATTTATTATATATTAATTTATAATATTAATATATTGTTAATGAAAACTATTATTAATAAAAATATGCAAATTAATACATATAATTTAAAATCTTAAAATAAAATATATATATATCAAATTAAATATAATTAAGAAATATTATTATAAATAAATTACTTTTTTAAGAGATATAAGCCAAGAACATTTCATTTGCAAAATCAACCTTTAAACTTCTGATTACATAACTATTAATACAATAAATATAATATCCCGAATAACCACACATCTAATGGTTAATTTATCTTTAAATTATTATTACTAATTATACTTAATTATTTCATATATTATTTTTTCATATTTATTATTATATCTACACAACTATTCATTATATTAAATATTATTATATATTATTAATATATATTATTAATTAATATTATTAATTATATATATATATATTAATAATATAATTAATATATATATTATAATTTACATTTTAATATTATATTATTAATTATTAATTAATAGTATATTATAAATATATATATATATAATATAATATTACAATGATATATATAATAATTATAGTATTTCTTAATATATTAATGTATAAATATATTATGATATAAATTTATAATTTATATCTATATTTATATATTAATATATTATAATATCTTTATATATATTAATATATTATAATTATATTGTTATATTTATTTATTATTATTTATTATATTAATATATTATATTTAATTATATATCTAATTAAATTTTATGTTATAATATTTATAAATTTCATTATTATAGAATAAATTTGTCTGTAATTCTTAAACTAGATTAATTATCATAATACAGGTATACCATTAAATGTTCCGAATCTCGCTCGGTATAGATTGGGGTAGTCACGGGACTGATCCGGTAATGCGTGCCCTGTATATGATATTATAAATATTAATTTTAGTATTATTATGGTGAATGAACTATTTCCATATATTGATCTGTTCTAAATTATGAATTAGCAGACCTTATCGTTATTTTACTTTACGTCACGAGGTTGGACGTCGAGGTACCATTAACTATACCGCCCCGGAGGCTAATATATTGTACCTATTAAGGGTAGTAAACCGGTTAAGTAAATACGTAGGTAATATTCATACTCTCCTCTCTTTCATACTCCATTAAGTTGCCTATATGCGAGTAAGGTAGTTAATCCTAGTAGCTAGTAAGCAGCCTACTGTCTTCATTTCACAAAATATAGAATCCTTATCAAAAAAAGTTCCAGCGTGATGCAAAATCACCTAATTTAGCTGAAGCTCCATATTACTGGTAATTTTAATACATTTATATGTTGCAAATGAAGCAATATCTATGAAAGACCTAAGTTTAAATATACATTTATGCTATAGCTTCAATGATTCATTAGGGTACTAGTCTTTCATCTCTCTACTCTCTCTCTTTGACTAATATATATCAATTAATATTAAAAATTTTAGATGATATAAATATATATAATATCAATTGGAAACTGTTAAAATAATATATATATATAATTTTAAATATAAATAAATTAAGGTTTATTTATATATATATTATAATATATAATATTATTGACAACTGAGATAAATTATTTATGATTATTCTAATTCAACAATGATATTTTTTGACTAAAATACCTATCCTATATTATGGACGCCACTAAATTTGTATCCTAAATGATATTATATAATTGACCTGTGTTTACATTTTGGTAGAAATCGCTCTTTCATCACACCATTTGATGTAGGTAATACTGTGTGGTGTGTGCACATCTGACCATTCTAGCCACAAAAGTCACCTTATGATAGTTAGAGATCACCATAAATATGATACATGCAATCTAGTGAACCAAATATATCACCAATTTGTCAGTGAAGAAATTAGCCCGATGGTAAGTTAGAATACATATAATCCTAAAGCTTACATATAATCAATCAACATCAATTTACAATACATGTGACATATGCCAAATAGCACGCGTCACTAGAGTAATAAATACAAATATATATATTAAGTAATATCCACTGAACATATATGTACAAGTTAACTAATGCCCCTGTTTATAATCAAAACCATTACTTAAAGCCAATTAAGAGTCATCCCGTAGCTCCCATTTTTTAAAATCTCTAAGCAGTATGTGTTCATATTCTGCTCTAAGTGACAGTGGGCAAGACGAGCCTCTTCCACAACGAAATGCCTTTTATTAATTGACAGAGAAAGTTATTGAATTAGCTATGAGGTCCTCGAAGCGACAAGAAGATGCACACTCTAAAAGATTGCAAATCACACGAGACAATTATATAATAATTTTTGTGGCCATCGTTTAGGCTAGATCTGCAAAATCTTTTGAAATGGCATCCTTTTCATTACACCAATAGTGTGCGCCTTCATTCACCCAAAAGTGTAAGTGATGAGCTAATGATCAAATTCCTGTATGAATAATGAATGTTCCAAGTTTGTAATTACCGTTACAAATGACGAAGAGGCTGGATGGAATACTGTTGCACTCTGCAAACATGTTGGCAGCGGTGAGCGGGAATCGATGAACACGTATCCTGTGGGGCGTAATATTTCTCAGGCATGTTTATTCTGTAGCAAACAATAATGTCTGAAAGCACTTTCACTTGATCCACCCCAAGCCAACAAGTGTAGTTTCAGGAATGGATGGATAACAGAATTAGTCCAGAGTAGTGAAAATCTTGGGTGGAACTAAATTTCTCAGAGGAAATAGAATATCATTGTTCCTACTAATTTTCTTACACGGTAGTGATATATTTTCATCAAATTTTAAATTATGTTGTAAAATTATGCCCAGATATTTGATAGATTTTACGATATAGATTTCCGTACCATTTAAATGAAGGTTAGCTCTTACATTAGGAGAGAGTGAAAAGATCATACCTTTCGTTTTTACAACGTTCAAAGACAATTTATTAGCTCAAGTCCATTTGAAAATCTTTTTTAGGTCGTTATTTAAAACATTCTGAATATAATCCAAATCTTTTTTCGAAAAGTAAATAACTGTTATTTACATATATGGACAGTTTGACATTGGAAATAGTTCTCACCAGATCGTTAATATAAATTATGAAAAATAAAGGTCCCAGGCACACTCCCTGGGGCACACCCGCCTCCACCACTCTAAGACCCGATTGCAGACCATTCACTTGGACATATTGCATCCTGTTATTGAAGTAAGACTTAATGAAGTCAAGACAAACACCTCTTAATAATAATAATATAATAATATATAATAAAATAATGATTAATAATTTAATAATAATTAATAATTAATAATAATAATAATTATAAATTATATATTATATATATAATTATATAATATATAATATATATAGATAATATATATATGATTACATATATGTATATATATTATATTAAAACTGTATATTTTCTATATATATATATTATATATATATATATAGATATATATATATTATATATATATATATATATTATAATATATATATATAATTATATATATTATATATATATATAATAATAATATAATAATAATAATAATAATAATAATAATAATAATAATAAAATAATAATAATAATAATAATAATAATAATAATAATAATAATAATAATAATAATAATAATAAATAAAAAGTATTAAAACAAAATAAAAAGAACAATTCAATTAGTGTGTATGTAAATGACACATAATAATATAATAATAATAATAATAATAATAATAATAATAATAATAATAATAATAATAATAATAATAATAATAATAATAATAAGTGAAAATAAATATTAAACAAAAAAATTAAGAAATAATTATCTTTTAGAGGTAAGCCAAACATGTCACACACCCTAACAAATAAACACACACACACACAAACACACACACACACATATATATATATATATATAACTATATATTGTATATATATAAATATATATATAATTATATAATATATATATATATATATATATATTATATATATATATATATATATATTATAAACGGTATATATATATATAATATATATATATATATATATATATATATATATATATATATATATATATATATATAGTATATATATATATATATATATATATATATATATATATATATATATATATATATATATATATATATATATAGATATACTGTATATTTTAAATATATATATATATATATATATATATATATATATATATATATATATATATATATAGTTATATATATATATATATATGATATATATATATATAT
Organism: Trachelipus rathkii; assembly: GCA_015478945.1. Classification (NCBI taxonomy): domain Eukaryota; kingdom Metazoa; phylum Arthropoda; class Malacostraca; order Isopoda; family Trachelipodidae; genus Trachelipus; species Trachelipus rathkii. The sequence continues at coordinate 33,952 of JABUQX010083720.1, read as the reverse complement.
GATAAATTCTTTTAATCCTTTTAAAGAATGACTTCAACCACATATAATGTTTAATTAGCATTTACTCATCTTCCTATTTTTCAATTGCGAAAATGAAATATAAAGAGATTCGAATAATTAAAGAAATTCTCAATTTTATTAAATTAATTAAAATTTTTTCAATTATATTAAATTATTTTTTTTTTCAAGTGGCCACAAAAAAAAAAAAAAAATATATATATATCTACAATACAAACCTAACCAAAAAAATGTTTGGAATTCAACCTCAAATAATACGAAAGAATTCCTAATTGAAAAACAAAAACAAAAACAAAAACAAAAAAAAACTCGTTTTGACCAACATTTCAACGAACAAATAAACACATGAACAAACAACATTACCCACAAACAGCTAAGGACAAACAAACACAAAATCGCACATAAACGGCTAAGAGAGAAAAAAAAGCATTAACAAACTAAGGGCAAACACATGAACAAACAGCTCTAATAACTATGGAACAAAAGCACAAACACGTGAACAAATTGTTAAGGGTATGTGAATAAATACACAAAAACAATGAACAAACAAGAAACGAGAAAACGTAAAGGACAAACGAAAGAACAAACAAACATCAACAAACATGTAAGATATGAAGGCTGATGAGCACAGCAAATATTGAAAAATAAAAGTCGTCTCATATTACAAAAAAATATCTAAAATAACAAAATGTTGTTTTAATTAAATAATATAATATTAAATTGCAAACAATTAGATATATGAGTGGAAAATAATAATAATAATAATAATAATAATAATAATAATAATAATAATAATAATAATAATAATATTAATATTGATAATACTAATAAAAATAATAATAATATTTAATAATGATGATGAAGATAACAATAATAATAATAATAATAATAATAATAATAATAATAATAATAATAATAATAAAAATAATAATAATTAATAATAATAATAATAATAATACACACACACACACACAATAATAATAACAATAATAATAATAATAATAATAATAATAATAATAATAATAATAATAATAATAATAATAATAATAATAATAATAATAATAATAATAATAATAATAATAATAATAATAAGAAGAAGCAAATAATCTCAATTTACACAAAAAATTAAGAAAATTACATAACGTTTGTTATTACAATATAAATCATTACTTTAAATAAACTCTCACAAACTTACACGTCACAAGAACATACATTATCTACATGAACACACACAAAAAAGGCAATCAAAGGTTACAAATCCTTTCAGGCGTTTGTAATTCTTGGCGTGAACTCAATAATATATATAATAAAAAAAATTCCACAGAAATAATAATAATAAAAATAATAATAATAATAATAATAATAAAAATAATAATACAATAATAATAATAATAATAATAACCGAGTAAGTTCTTTCCTTAAGAATAATTAATTATAAATAATACTATTTATTGTAAATAGCTGTTGAAATGGGGTTCTACGATAAAACTTACGTTAATCGTGACGAGATATATACAAGTTAAACAAACACCCCTAATCTGCCGAGATATCATCGGCATATACATATCTATACAGTTGCAAGGAAGATAAAAGTTTTCCAGTGCAATATATATATATATATATATATATATATATATATATATATATATATATATATATATATATATATATATATATATAATCTATACTATCGAAATATATCGATATTTTCAGCCGATATATCGATATTTTTGCTTCAGTATCGAACTAATCATCGATATTTTTATTTTATATTCTATAAATTTTGAACATTTTCTATAGTTTCTATATAATGAAATCCCTTATTTGCAATTGAATTGCAATATATATATATATATATATATATATAGTAACAGAAGATATATATATATATATATATATATGATAGAGTTATATATATATTGAATGATATATATATATATATAAATAATCATAGGCGTATTCTTAAACACTAGGGCTGTTGCTGGGCCTAGCCCGAGTTATCATTATATAGATACGATCGATCTTTTTCAAATTTCATAAAGTTACGATAAAATTCTCTTTTTTTTAAAATTCTTATTTTTTTTTGCAACAATTGGTTATATTGAAGTAAATATTACATAATACATATAAGAGATTATTTAAAATTTAAACAAAATGTCTAAGAATTATCATTATTGAACAATGCTATTTTTCAATTGATTCTAAAAGGTGGGAGGTCCGCTTCTGCATAAGAGCGGACAGAAAATTTGAAGAGTTTACAATAAACTCTATAATAATAATTTTTTAACAGGCAATATTTAATAAAATAAATAAGAATAAAATAATTAAAAAAATACTAATCATAAAATAATTAAATAAATAATATAATAATAAAATAAAAGAATAATTAAAAAAAACTTGAAATACAATAGCTAACCATAAAATCATTTTTTAAATCAAAGAAAACTTTTAAATATTAGTAACTCAACTAAAGTGTATAATGTGAATATTTTTGTTCTCCTCTCTCTCTCTCTCTCTCTCTCTCTTCTATATATATATATATATATATATATATATATATATATATATATATATAGCAAAGATATATATATATATATATATATATATATATATATATATATATATATATATATATATATATATAATATATTAATATAGAAACAGCAATATATATATATATATATATATATATATATATATATATATATATATATATATATATATATATATATATATATATATATATATATATAGAGAGAGAGAGAGAGAGAGAGAGAGAGAGAGAGAGAGAGCCCGAGTAGTAAAAAGTTACTGGAGTCGCCACTGATATATATATATATATATATATATATATATATATATATATATATATATATATATATATATATATATATATATATATATATATATATATTCGGTATTTATGTATATATATATATATATATATATATATGGCATATTAGCAGTTTCTGATCAGTAGATTTCTATGCGAGAATGTGGAGTCTTTTTTGCGTTAGAGTCGCTTGGGTCGAACTTTAGGGTCGGTACTCTCTCTCTCTCTCTCTCTCTCTCTCTCTATATATATATATATATATATATATATATATATATATATATATATATTTAATCACTCATTTATATATATATATATATAAAGAAGAAGAAAGAAGAGCATATCTATGTTATATATATATACATGTATATACATACATTATTATATATATATATATATAGACATATATATATATATATATATATATATATATATATATATATATATATATATATATGTTATGTTATTATTATAAATATATATATATATATATATATATATATATATATATATATATATATATATATATATATATATATATATATATATATATATATATATATATATATATATATATATATATATATATATATATATATATATATATATATATACAGTGGGTTCATTCACCTCGAGCTTTGAATTTTATCTTCCTCTCTCTCCCTGACCAAATCCACAAATTTTCCCTGACCAGCGGGTTCGTTATTTTTGGCGTATAAAAATATCTATTAATCATTATTGAAGCCTATTTACTCAGTTCATACATTAAATTAAATTTTTCAAAAGTAAAGTTTCATTTATACAAAAAGAAAATAAATTAAAAACTTACATTATTAATAGCCTAGGTGAATAACGTCCACTGTGATCGCAAAAGGTGTAAATGGGGAGATTTAGGTTGACTTTTTCTTCTCAAGCATCTGAATTTTTGATTTTATAGCATCTTCTTCTGTCAAAGCTTTTATTTTTAACATCTTTCTCTGCTCTTCAAGTTTATTGATCTGTAAGGATAATTTTCTTTTTTCAACCTTTTTATTTTCTTCTTCTTTTTGGTTCTGTTTTGACTCTTTAAGATGTTCTTCATATCTCCTATGGGCAGCTCTTACATTTGTCAACAGTTTTTGAGTGATAGGAACTTTATGAATACTTTCATGAGATCTTATAGCATTGTGCACTGTTCTTTGAGAAATCAGACTATGTTCTTTCAGATTTTCCACTAAAATTGCTTTATTTACAGAAAACCCTCCTTCCACTGTCGCATTTCCATGCAAAAATATCAGTCCTAATTTAATAATTTGCCACAATTCCGCATAACATTGATTCCCAGGTACTATTGAAGAAAAAAACTCATCAAGTCTCTTAGAAGGACAATCACCATCCAAAAATATTTTGAATTTTAATTCAAAGGTAGAATGAGCTTCACTGCAAAGTAGAGTGTATTGTGCTTTTGCTTTCTCAGCAACAGAATCTGTGATTCGGTTATTGATGTACAATGCCTCGAGCAATAAATCCAATCTTTGTTTCCCTTGTTCTGGCTGATGAAAAATTATACTAGGATCCAATGATGAGAGCCCTTGGACAGGCTTGTACTTCAGAGGACATCTTTCTAATATCTTTTCTGTCATTTTGATTAGCACAGTCTGGCATTCAAGTTTAAATTTTAGGTATTACTGTTCTTCGAAAGTGACTTCTTTGAGAAGTTTTTTTGTCTGAAATCCAAGATTAATACCTTTTACATCACGCAAATTGTCTTTGTCATGTAAATCTAATGCAAAAAGCTTAGTTGTTGTAGCAGGCATTTTACTGGACTTAAGAAATCTTTCCATAAAACTTAGTACGAGACATTGTAAATCTGTGAACAGGAATGGACCAAGTGGGTCCGATGTTTGAAACTTTCGTAAAAATGGTTCACATTCTAAGGAAAGCATTTTAAAAAAAGCCAGTTTGCATTTTAGAAATACATCTTTGGTTTGAATAGAAACATTTTGTAATGGTTTTGTGTTGAGAGATTTTCGGCTGTCAATAAATATCTTTATAGCATCATAAATACTTAATACTCTGTCAATAGAAGCCACATTTTCAAGCCATCTGGTTGTACAATGTTTTAAAGGAAAAACAGATTTTGCAGTAACTTCAATGAACTCAGCACGGCGGGCTGGTGAATCATTGAAAATGTAATAAACATCTCGCAAAAAGCTATCAACTTCCCACTTTGCTGATTGTAACCCAGTTTTTATTGCTCCATGAATAACATGTAGTCCACAAACACCAATATTAATTAGATGTTTTCCATCTGGATTTTCTTCTTTGATCTTTTCATCCAATTTTTTAATAAAACTCAAATTGACATTGGGACCGTCCATTGAAACTTGGAGAATGTTCTTAAAAAGTAATGGTTTTATTCCTGCAATGAAGTTGTCTAGAAGGTCTTTTGCTGTGGCTCTACCCAAAAAAAACACTATTGAAATATTCAGTACGCACCCTACTTCTATTGACATCAAAAAACCTTACAAATATGTCCATTTGTCCTTTTTGAATGATCTTATTCAAAGATTCATCGAAAGAAACAACGAAATCATCACACTGACATAATCGGTCTTTTATTTCATTAGAAAAATAAGGAGCAAGTCCATGGTTAATCACATATTTACATTTCGTCGGCCCCATTTTAAAAAATTTGAAGCTACTGCACTATCTGGAAAAATTAATTTAAAATGTTTCTCCTATATCTGCACACGAGGTTTAAAGAATTTTATCATCCACCACTTATAATGCCCATAGTATTTCAGATCTTGTAACATCATCTTAATGCAAAAAGATGAAACTGATGATAAATGGTTCTGCGTTGGTTATTAATTAGGAACACTCCAGGGTCATTTTACAATCGGTTGAGTTATGATTAGAAGTTGAATGGGATGGCATAATTTTCAGTGCACCACACTCTTCACTACATTCTGACTATTAGAACACGCAACGAAAAAGTTTTTCAATGGTTGGTTGGTCCTGCTGAGTTTGTGTTAAATTCAAATGAGTTATTTCCCTTTTGAACGAGGAAACACGCTTGGGGTCCCAATGTTAGATAGATCAAAGGTTCTTTTTACATACTTTACAGTATGCCTTGGAACTATCAGGTCCTTTACCCAACCACCCGATAAACTGTGGGTTCAGTTTGACATCTAACCACTGGTCATTGAAGGTAGTTTTTTTGTTAGAAGTCATTTTATAAATAAATAATAAATACCTTTAACTGCACAAAAATTCAAAATCACTTCGTCAAACCTCAAAAAAACACCTCAGAAACTATATATATATATATATACCTAAAAAGAAAAAGATATAAACAGATTAAGTCATAAGTCATAAAGCCTAAAACACATCCATATACCAATCACCTTCAATCGGAAGGATGAACTTGGAACAACTTCTACGGACAGAATAGGAAGAATAGTAGGTAATAGTGAACTAAAAATAGAAAGAAGCAGGATAGAAGTAGATTTATGGAATGTCATTCCTCGCCCATCCTTTTCATTCACTTATCAAATACATCTCTCATTCCACAATTATACAGTAAGGAAAAAAAAATATATCAAAAAATATATATATC
>JABUQX010083720.1:17500-22500 GCA_015478945.1 Trachelipus rathkii | reverse complement strand
AATGAGTATAAAGTTGAACTACTTACATTCTCACCTAAGAAAATTTCCGGATAGCCTAGGCGATGTTAGTGATTGAGCAGGGTGAACGCTTCCATTAAGATCTAAAGTTCATGAAGGACTCACTGTAGTAACCAGTGACTAAGTTGAGTAGATAATCAATATGTTGGACGACTATTGTTGGAGACTTAAAAGGGATGTTCCAGACGCTATGCACAGTAGATCGTCTATGAAGAGAAAGTTAATCTAACCATCAGTAGGTATGTTTACAATATAAAGCTAAAATACCTTCATATTTATCCTTCTATATACACTATTCATTGTTGTCCCTCATATATTATTACTCATTATTCAAGTTGTAATTAATAGTTTAACCTAGGTATATCATCATAAGACATGTATTTTTCATATTGTGATTTAGTTTCTACTTATCCATTCAATGATAATGGAGAGATATAAAACAAACACTAAATCGTATGATACATTGTCTTCGAGTATGAATTATATGGTTTTAAACATAAAATTACAAACTTGTAAATAAAAAAGACTAACAAGAAATAAAGGAAGGAGGTATTAGTAAATAAACACCAATGTTAACGTAGATAATAAACAATACTTATTATATATATATAATTATATATATATTATTAATATATATATATATATATATATATATATATATGTTATTATATAGATATATACTTATATCCAATAATGTGATAGACCCTCTTGAAAAAGGTAAAAATCATTAAATTTTACAAATCTGTGTGTTACACACAATACCTCACAAATGCGATGTGATATGCAAAAACCGATTACATTTTGGAATCAGCACATCAATAATCAATGCGAAAACCCCGTCAAGAAATTTCATGTTTACGTGTTATATACAAAAGTAATAATAAAACAAAAAGTAAATAAAAATCTATTTCTTACCTATAGCAAACCATTCACATATTAAAAATTATTAAATGAAATTGAAAAGTTTCATAGTTAAAGATATTAAACTAAACTTCATATGAATAAGCTCTAAGGTTAAATGACAGAACATTAGCATTTTCATTTTCAGGGGGATAACCTCAATATCTTGGTGGCTTCATAAATATTTCCCTCCTGTTCTAAATATTCCTTCACTTTCGAACTGATGACGCTGGAGCTGAAAGGTATTTTATTGCTAGTTTTTCAAATTCATTTAAAACTATTTCCGTGTATTTTCACCAATTGAAGCGCGACATATTCCATTGTCTTCCACTGGTCAAGTTAGGCAAACTTATATTATTTGTTTATTTCTTGATGTAATTCCGTAAGTAGCCTTTTACTTTTATGTACAATAATCACATCTTCAGAAGAATGGGACTTTCTTTCTTCACTCTCACTTTCTTTTCTGCCACAATTTCTTTAAAACAATCTATTAAAGAAGTGAAAATGGAACCTTCAGCCTTCACTTTCCCACTACGTGAATCATCACAGTGTCAGCAGAGAGGTTCGGAGCTAACATTTCTATTACATTTTCTTTCCTGCCGTCAACCGACATATTATTCTTACCGATTCATCTGATTTCAATGTTGAAAAATTAGTTTGAATCAGCAGATCTAAGAAAAAGTAAGCTACACACAAAGATTTATCACATTTGAGACTGAAACTTTGAAAGTCTTTTTTTCTACTTGATTTCTTAAGCTCTTCACACGAGGTGTAAATATTCCACTGAAGCTTTTGCTTTTTAATTGCCTTATTTAAAAAAATAAAATTTATTGCTTTAAATGGAAGGGATCACTTGGCGACTGTTACTTCACGATTTAATTGCTTGTTTTAGTGATTGATGTCCAATGGCTCAAAAAGTAAATGATAATTTTCCACTGAAATCATGTCAACCATTTTCTGATTCGCATCAGCAGCGGTTCATATGGAAGGGGGAACTTTTTGTCAAACAATCTATTTAACGCATTCCATAAGTTTGTTCCAACGTGTAGAACACGTCTTGAACTTAATTTTATTGCTGATTTTTGCATTTCAGTGCATCGTTAAGTTTATGCTCTTGCAGCTGCCATTGCTGAAGGTTTGAAATGAGGAGGGATTATGCATTCTGAAGGAAATAAAATATCTTTAACAGACTTTGACATTTTAATATTTGAATCGTGAATGCATCAGTCTGCAAAATTGTGAATAAAACATGTGAAAATTGATAGCAAGTCACTCTCCCTTATACCAGCTACATGTTTGGTCCATTATCCAGTATCACTAAATGAATTCTTATTTTAGAATATGAAAAATGTCAAAGGTCCTTATAGGATCTGACAAATGACAAAAATTTTCGCCATATGGCCTACAAAATTTTACTATATTTTTATTTTTTTTGGAAAAATAAGTTTTAAAATTTTTAATTTTAAATTGAATAACTTTCCCTATATGTTCGACGTAATTTATTGTTTATAAAGCTAAATATTCGGCCCGAATAGTTCGGCAAAAGACCGAATACCGAATATTCGGTATTTGCCGAATAGGCCGAATACCGAACATCCCTTAATATATATATATTTATATATATATATTATATACTAAGTATATATATATATATATATATATATATAATATATATATATATATAATATATATATATATATTATATATATATACATTTACATACATACATACAACATACATACATACATACATACATTACATACATACATACATTACACTACATGACATACTTATATATATATATATATATATATATATTATATATATAATTATATATATATATATATATATATAATATATATATATAATATAATACTATATATATTATAATATATATATATATCATAATATATATAAACCCTTTTGGAAGGCTGGAAGGGAGAGCAAAAAGGTTAAGAATGAGGTAATGGCCATATCATTACAATTAATGAATGGGATGTGTTTCGTAACTGATGAACAAGATGCGAGGAATGTGGGAAACAGTTCAAAGATCTGCATGACAATGAAAGTAATGAACGAGGTGAATGTGTGATAGTTTGCATGATGCAAGAGAAATAAGGGCCATTTTGGAGCTAGCCGGATGGGGAAAAAACCGTTTGGTTTCGTTTTTTTCAGTTTTTTTTTCATTAAATGATATTTTCTTAAAAATATAAAGAGCTAATATGATCATTTCACTTGAGTATTTTCATTTTTCAAATATAAAGATACTTGAAATTAAACAAATATTCCATTATGATCTATAAAAGAGCAGAACTACCTTTCTCTATTATTATTTTATCAATTGTATTTCGTACAATTTACCAGTAGGTTGTAGCTGCAGACTTGGCTGTTTGTAGGCTCTCTACTTTTAATTTAACTATGTATTTTCACATTTGTATCATATAATCACATTTATATAATTTACTTTTTAATATTAATGTATATTATATTTATATAGATTGAGTCTGATGGCAAAACTCAAAAGTGACTTAAGGGATGCAAATGAAATAATAAAAAATATTTGAAATTAAAATTATACCAAGATTGTAATTGAAGGAGGATGAGTGAATGACTAAATTAAATATTTGGCTTTTGGAATATAACCTTTTGAATTCACTAATCACTTAGTCCCCACTCCCAGACCCCAGTCAATACGCAGTACTGACTACTGCTGCTGTGACTAGGGGTTGGGAAAGGAACAAAAAACAAGCCTCGTTTTTTCCCGTAAAAAAAAAAAAAAAATAAAAAAAAAAAAAAAAAAAAATAAAAAAAAAAAAAAAAATAAAAAAAAGCCTGGGATTAAAACAAGTAAAATTGTTTTCGACGAGCATTAAATAATGCAGAAATAAATTTACATGTTTAAAATTTTATTATTAATTTTTTTCAATTATGCTCTAATTTGGACATTATTTTGGTATCCAATTTTCTCACAAGGTGGAAGCCCCTGGAGTTTGGTGTTCAAAATTTCTTTATGCGGATTTGTCCAATTTTTATCTTTATATTCTGAATTCTTGATATTCGATAATTATTTTGTTTGTGGCTTCATTAATGTTTTCTTACTCTGTTTCAGCATTTCAGTAACACTTTTATCATAATTATTTAATCAGAATTTAGAAATAAAACGGAGCAAAGGCCTCATGAAAATGCTAACTTTTGGTTGTCTAAGACGTTGGAAAATGTATTTAGTTGCTCATAATCATAGAACGTAGAATCTCTGAAAAATTCTGACAACTGAGGAGAGATGATTATGCCAAGGCAGCTAAGCTTAAGAGTTCTGTTACTGCCCCTGCTCCCTCACCACTGTCATTCTCACACGATACCTTTCATACGACTCTGAGGATATCAGACTTAGATCAGTCATTCAAAAATTAACAATTGTGGCTGATCACTCTGTATGAGGCCCAGTGAATAATGAGCTTGACAGTAGTCAGTACTCCAGTAGTGACTGGGATTCTGGGGAGTGGGCGACTAGTGCATTAGTGAATCAAAAGTTTGATATTCCAAAAGCCAAATATCTAATTTTAGTCATTCACTCATCCCTGTTCATTTACCAATCTGGCCCTACTAATATTTTAATTTCATTTATTTTTTATTATTTCAATTGGCATCCCTTAAGTCACTTTTGAGTTTTGTCATTCAGACTCATACTATATAAATATAATATACACTAATGTTTAAAAGTAAGTTATAAATATGATTATATGATTCAAATGTAAAAATACTTAGTAAAATTAGTAAGTAGAAGACTACAAACAGCAGTCTGCAGGCTTACAACCTACTAATAAATTGTACACGCAAAACAATTGATAAAATATAAGAGAAACGGCTAGTTCTGCATTTTATAAATCAAATGGATACTTTGTTTTAAATTTCAGTATCTTTTCAGTATTATTTGAAAAATAAAAAATACTCAAGTGAAATATCTATTAGCCTCTTTATATTTTTAAAAATACACTTTAATGATAAAAAAACACGAAACATGTTTTTTTTCCTAAAAAAAAAAAACCAAATAATAAAAAAAAAAAAAAATAAAAAAAAAAAAA
>JABUQX010083720.1:0-12500 GCA_015478945.1 Trachelipus rathkii | reverse complement strand
AGGGAAAACGATGACACTTTTCGGGGTCTTTTAAGATATCAGCTAATGCTGGAGACCATGTTCTTTCAGAACATTTAAAAACTAGTGCTAGAAATGCCATGTATACCATTTTCACAGTCCAAAATGCTCTAATTCAGTCATTTGTGCATCTCATTCAACGTAAAATTGTGCAAAACATAAATAAAAGTAAATTTTTTACTGTCCTAGCCGATGAGACGACCGATGTGTCCCAGAAAGAACAATTTTCGTTGTGTGCGCGTTACGTTGATATTGATACTCTCACCATCAAAGAAGATTTTTTGTGTTTCGTCTCACCAAATGATTTGACGGGAATAAGTCTTCCAAAATAATTGAAGAAAAAGTAACTGAACTTGGTTTGAATACAAATAATCTAAGAGGACAAGGGTATGACGGTGCAGCAGCAATAAGTGGTGAGTTCAGCAGTGTTCAGAAAGTAATAAAGGAAAAATGTCACAAAGCTATTTATACTCGCTGCTTTTTGCATTGCTTAAATTTATGCCTTACAGACGCTTCTAAAGTTCAGAATATTTGAAATGCAATTGGAATAATATCAGAATGTTGTACATTTTTTCTTGTAAGTGCTAAGAGGACAAAAGTTCTTGAAGAAAAAATAGAAGAACTTATTCCTAAGAGCAAGAAGAGATTAAAAAATTTGTGAAACTTGCTGGTTCCAATGGCACGAATCGGTTTTATTATTTAAAGAGATGATAAACCTGATAATAGCAGCTTTAGAACAAACAAAATGTGAAGTTGGAGATCAGTCAGAAAAAGCTACCTTAATTCTAAACAATGTTTATAGAGCATCTTTTCTGGTTTCCTTTTTTGTTTTAAACAGCAATCTTTCAAAACGATTGGAGACACACGTTATTGATTTGGTGAGTGCATATAATGAAGTGAATCTAGTTAAAACTAAACTTGGAAGCCATCAGAGAAAATGCAACATTAAATTTCAATGATTTTTGAAAGAATGTATGTAGTCTGAATCTAGGCTGGGTATTTAAATTGCCAACACCAGAATTAACAAATTTAATACAGACCCAACATTCAGCTATCGACCCACAGACATATTATCGCACATCCATTTTATACCATTTTTGGATGATTTAATATCAGCATTAGGAGAGAGGTTTTAAATCATAAAGAAATTATATCTTCCTTGCAATTTGTCATACCGAACAGGTGTAATGTGCCATATGAGAAGATAAAAGATGTAACATTTTACAAGGAAGATCTCGAAAGCCCAATTGAGGATTTAGTAAAAACAGAATGGAATTTATGGAAGTTGAAATGGCATCACAGCACAGATCGTCCAAAAACAGTAATAGATGAACCCAGTTTAATGTTCCCTATAATCTTATTACAAATATTTACATCTTGTTGCAAATACTGGCAATTTTCCCCTGGCTACTGCTTCAGTAGTAAAAAACTTTTCAACATTAAGACTTCTGAAACCTACTTGAGAAATACTATTGGAGATGAAAAACTTACTGGACTTGCCCTCATCTTCTAAATATTGACATAAAAACTGAAGATGTTGTCAGCGGACTTTACTCACTCGCATGCCCGGTGATTAAAGTTAACATCAGAGATGATTTTAGTAATTTATATAAATTATTCCATTTTTAGAAATTTTATATTTTTTCCTTCCTCTTTATATATATATATATATATATATATATATATATATATATATATATATATATATATATAATATATCTATATATATATACTAATAAATATATATATATATATATATATATATATATAAAAGAAACGATTTTTGTCTGGCCCCCCGAAAAAAAATTGGATACGCACACTGGACTGACCCCATATATATATATATATATATATATATATATATATATATATATATATATATATATATATATATATATATATATATATATATATATATTCTTTTAAGTGACGTCACAACAACGAATAATAAATAAAATTTTGTAACATTTTTTATAATTATATTTCATCAGTTTTATAGGAAATAACATAATTAATATATTTCGAAGATAAAATAGTGGTTTGAAAACTTATAAACATTAAAAAAAAAAAAAAAACATTTTTTTAACGATTTCATGTGATGTCACAAACTCAAGAACGTTAAGAAAGAAAAAAAGCAACCTTACGGATGGAAGAAAAATTCCTGATTTTGCTAGGAAATTTCCTTCTGTTTGAAAGAATATTGACAAATCAAATTGAAAAGTGAAGAATTTCTTCCGTTTAAAAGAATTCTTGCCAAATCAAAAATGCCTTAAGTACCCATTCATCCTCCTTCCAAACTGTTCATTTACCTCTTTTTCCTCCTACGTAGCACCTTTTAGTGTTCCTTTTTTCCTCCTTATATAATTCCAAACATCTTTCTTTTGAAACCTCATCATTGGCTTTTAGCACATACATTGTCACACAACCATGCTTCTTTTTTTACTTTTAACTGCTTGCATCACCTCTTCATTCTATCATTCACTGTTAACATTCTTACTTCCAACTTTAGCACATCCACATACTTCTTTTGCACAACTAACAACTGCTTCCTTTCAGATTTGTTCAGTTTCAACTTGTTCACATTCAACTGATTTACTTGCAAGAACTCTTAAATACTTATCCTTATTACCTTGTTCACTTAACTTCTCACTCTTAATTCTACCCATTTCTTTCCTTATTATCTATCTCTTCCTCCAAGTCCCCACAACTTAATTTTACACAAAACATAATAATCCAATAATCCCATTCCTTACCCCCTCATTGATTTAACTGATTTAACATCCAACTCATACTTCAACATCTCATTCTTCACCAACACAAAATCAATCATACTTTTCACTTTGATACCATATCTACCTACACCAACTCCAGTATACTTATGAATACTCTTGTGTTTAAAGAAAGTATTACTTACACACACACACCTCTCTCCTCACAGATATCAATCACCTTCCTACCATTCTCATTTTCTCCTGACACCCCAAAGCCACCTGTTATACCATCAGCTTTTTGATAACCTATCCAACCGTTTAGGTCACCCAACACAATCAATCTGAAGCTCCTACTCACACATTCAAAACATGATTCAGATTATCCCAGAAAATCGCACTCTTCAACATTACCCTCAGATGGACCTATGGGCACAGTTACGTGCATGACCTTTTTCAAACTTAAATTTAGCTATTAGAATTCTAGTACTCACACACACACACAATCTACAATACCTCTGTACCCCAAGTCACTCATCAGAATTGCAACTTCTTCTCTCCCCCTCTCATTCCTTTTCACACCAGCACAAACATTTCACACCACACCAGTTTCACAGTGAGCAAATTGATTAAAATTAATAAATGGTTATATTATTATTAATTCTTGCATTTTTGGAAATTTATAAATAAACTGACTCTATTTATAAAAACACACAATAGGTGACTTTGGAGACATCTGAGTCACCAATTGTAGATTTATCATTTGTAGGAAACCTCCATTTTGGTTTAATGCAACAAATTAAAAGCACTTACTGCTATCTTCATGCCCAAGTACAATTCCAGAATCTCCAACATGTCCAATGTATATTTTTTGTCTACGAATAAAAGCTATACTGGCAGTTGTTCCACTAGTACTTGGCCATCCAGATGCAGTTCTAGGCCATTGATCTGAAAAATGAAAAAAAAAGTATTACCATGGTCAACCATATATATATATATATATATATATATATATATATATATATATATATATATATATATATATATATATATATATATATATATATATATATATATATATATATATACATTTATATATATATATATATATATATATATATAACCAACTAACTATAAATATATATATATATATTTGAAAAAAAAATATATATATATATATATATATATATATATATATATATATATATATATATATATATATATATATATATATATATATAGTGCTATACCTAAGGGCCCAACCATTTTCCTATTCAAAAAAAGGCCCACCTGTATCTCCATATATATGATGTGTAGAGTGAAAAAAATTGGTGGACCTATCTAACCCTCGAGTATGCATGTTTAAAGGTGTTATAATGGTTCAAATTCGATTTTTTGAATTTTGGGAATTTTTTGAAATTTTTCAAAAATTTCACCTACTTTTTGACGATCATGAAAAACCATTTTAGTACTTTTCCAGTCAATACTGCATTAAGAACTCTATAAATTATATTAATATTGAATTAAATTATGTTAGTCCCATGCAAAAGGTAATCCCACACCAAATTTCAAGAAATTTGGTGCAGCCAATCAACACACAGGTACCATCGAAAAGACTATACAAAAAGGGCCCATTTGTATGACAAAAAAGGCCCACTTTTTTTTTTGAATGAAAATTGGCCTGTATATGTTATAACACCTAACAACATGGTATATTGTTTATTTTTTGTTTACTTTAGTATATTGTCTAAAAAATATTTTTGTTATGTAAAAAGGGCCCACTTTTCATAAATGTTATGTAAAAAGGGCCCATCTTTATTTTAACTCTTGTTGTATATATACGGTATATATATATAGAGTTATAAGAGTTGGCCCACTTGGATTTTGTTTAATTTAAGGAAATTTACCTTTTTTTATTTTAATTTTAAAAAAAAAAATATAAAATTTCTTCATATTTAGTCACAAAAAACCTTAAATAACAAAATAATAACTTAAAAACACAAAAAAAATTAACTCAACCAAGAGTTATGAGGGTTGACCCAAATGGGATGATTTTTGAAAAATTTGAGGAAATCAAACTTTTTAAAATTATTATTATTTAAAATAAAAAAAAAAAAAAAAAAAATCTGCCTATTTAGTCACAAAAACCTTAAATAACAAGATAATAACCTAAAAATACCAAAAAATTAACTCTAGCAAGAGTTAAAAGGGTGGGGCCCTTTTTTTTTTTTTTTTTTCACTTCGAGTCTAAATAATTTTTACAATTTTTAAGCAAAACAAAAATTTTTTATGTGGTAACATACATAGGACCTGGCATTCTAAGAACTTATTTTAAAACTCATATATGTTAAATAGTTTAGTAGTTATTGCAAAAATTAAAATTTTGTTAAATCATAAAACAACTTTATATATATATATTAATTGATCTGGGACAATTATGAAATTTTGCCGATGCCGATGACGATTAGAGCAAATTTGGCCGATGACGATGATGATTAGTGAAAAAATATATTTATTTCTCTCTCTCTCTCTCTATATAAATATAAGGTATATATATAATATACCCATTATATATACAGATAATATATATATATATATATATATATATATATATATATATATATAATAATAATAATAATAATAATAATAATAATATATATGTATATATATATATATATATATATATATATATATATATATACATATATATCTGATATATATATATTTATATATATATATAATAACCATATATATATATATATATATATGTAATAATAACTAACAATAACAATAATAATAATAGTAATAATATATATATATATATATATATATATATATATATATAAAGAAAAACACTAATAACAGAAGTAAAAATAATAATATATATATCGCTATATGAACAACCAGACTAGGAAGATCATGGGGTTCCAGCCTCGAGAAATTGTTTGTGATCAAAATTTTTGAAGTTCCACATAAGTCTAATAATAATAATAATAATAATAGTTAATCCCAATGAAAATGAAAAGTATTTATTAATGAAATGGAGACATGTTTGTGATCCATACTAACGATTTTCTTGGTCAAGTGTCTATTTCCTCCATACATGTAAAAATACCCAGATAAGGGACTTTAAATGTAAGGTTTCCAAGTTTGCAGATGATAGCAAATTGGCTACATCAGTAAAGTAATGATGGATGTATAAAGATTTAAAGATAAGGAGGGAGCTGTAATCGTTGATGGGATGAGAAGGTTCATTCCTTCTTCAGCTAAATTTTCTTTCCTCATTCATTTCCTTCTAAAACTAAATCTTTCTTTCCTCATAATCCATGGTTCGATGGTGCTTTTTCTCTGGCCATTCAGGCTAGAGACAGTGCCCATCGGGTGTGGAATGGAAAAATTCTCATTCTCCTATCACTCTTGCTAATTTCATTCAGCTAGAAATCGTTTTGCAGGGATACTCTTTGACGAGCAAAGCTGGCTTTCATCAAGCGAAAGTGCGCTACCTCCTTGGTTCTTCTACTGACAAATCTTTCATCTCTAGCAACTTCTGTAAATCATCCTTTCCTCTCCTCTTATTCGATCTGATCATTATGTTGCTAATTCTTCAACTGAAAAGGCTAATCTCTTGGGCCTCCTTTTTTCATTATATTCTCTATCTCTCAATACTAGCACTTTCCCTCCCCTCAGAGGTTGGAAGCTCCCACATGTCCAACCTATTCCGAAAAAGGAAGCCGCTCTGATCCTTCTAACTATGGCCCTAGCTATCACTTGTATTCTATCTAAGATCTTTGAAACCTTCTCAACTCACTTCTTAGATCATCTGGAAACTCACTCCAGTCGCCAGTATGGCTCGTTTGCACGAGAATCTACAGCGATACAAACCCTATCCAACAGTTGTAGTTTCGGCTCTTGGAACTATGGGGGAGCTTGGGTGGGTGGCGCTTGACATATCCAAAGCATTTGACTGACCGAGTATGGCACGCGTTACTGCTCAAGCTCCACTCCTTTGGATTTCCTCCTTCTCTTTGCTTACTTATATCTAGCTTTTTTTCAAATCGCTCAATATCGGCTGTGTTTGGGGGCGGCTTCTTCTTCTTTTCTGTAATGTCAATAGTGGTGTTCCTCAGGTTCTGTCTTATCTCTCACTTTATTCCTACTTTCATTAATGATCTTCTCACCTGCACCTCTAACTCTATCCACTCATTTACGCTGACTCGACCCTTCATTCTTTAACTCACATCAATTCTACTTCCACTTTTACTTCTGGAATTGCCTCCTTAATCTTTCGATTTTATTCTCCGCTGATGGATAAAAATAACTTTGTGAAATTCAATTCTTTAAAAACCCAACTTTTACCAATCTCCTTCTCCAAAATACCCTCTAACTTTCCTGTTTTTTTTCGACGGTTTCTCGTCTCTCTGTTGACAATATAAACATTCTTGGCCTTAACATGAACAAAAAATGTCTTGGAAACCTCACATCTAACGGTTGCTAGGGAGGCCTCAAGGAAACTGAAGTTCTGTTTAGACTGTGAAACTTTCCTCCTTTTCTCAGTTGTTCCGCTATAAAGGTCTCATCCGCCCATGTATGGGGTACTGCTCATATCTGGAGGCTCTGGTTTCACCCGGCTTTTGGACAGAGTCGAACAGCAAAAAGGCTTATAAACTGTTCTGTACTTTCCAGTTCGCTTGACCCTCTATCTTTGCTGAGCGATCTGTTGGTGCTTTATCTCTATCCTATAGGTACCGCATCGGCAAGTGCTCGGGGAACTTATCACCTGCGTACCACCACCTTTACGACTCTCTCGTAACACTAGGGGTGCTGTATCTGCGCACACAGTATTCACTGTTGACCATTAACTCAGGATAGTTTGCTTTGGTGCTTCCTTCTTTCCCACCACCTCTGTTTTGTGGAATTCTCTTTGTCTTCTGTATTTCCTACTGAATTTAATCTACTCACTTTAAAGCCTGCGTCTGTTATATGCGTAATTTGCGCTAGAGGGTGAACTTTTGAGAGTACTACACCCCTTAATAGAATCTGCCCGTGAGTGAGTGGTGACAACTGTAAAAAAAAAATCCTTGAATGGGCAGATATGTGGCAAATGAACTAAATCTCCTATTCCCCCAATCCAAAACATCATTCAGATTATCCCAGAAAAATCGTACTCTAACATCACCCTCAGATGGATCATATGTCGCCCTCACAAATTTTGACCTTTTCAAACTTAAATTTGACCTTTAGACTTCTAGTACTCACACACACAAAATCTACCATAGCTCTCTACCACAACTTGCTCATCAGAATTGCAAATCCTTCTATTCCCCTCTCATTCCTTTCCACAGCAACACAAACACATTTCACACCACCACTCATTTTCACCGTTTCCTTTCATCTTTGTTTCAGTCACAGCACAGCAAGCAAATCAAATTTGCCCTTTCTAAATACATCCATCACCTCTCTCCTCATCTCCTCAACATTTATTCCTCTGACATTTCATATACAGATACGATTCATACATTTTCGCCGAAGGATAGAAGGGGCTTACTGCGATCCAGGCCCTTCTCCCGAGGCATGCATTAACATTCCTGGCAAAGATAAGTGGTAGTAGGCAGCCAACCTAGCTACCACCGTCCCTTCTACGACACGCAGGACATACGATGTGGGCAATTTTCTCCCTACACGTATGGATATAAGGGATAGGGATGTCTGTAAGATGTTGTCTAGAAGAGGGGTGTGGATATAGTATGTGTATATGAAATCTTGTCTAGGAGGATGGTATAGATATGAAACATATAACAGAAAGAAACCATTAGGCACTGGAATGTCATACATACCATAAGCAAAATGGGTGTATATATACTGTATATATATAAAAATATATATATATATATTAGGGATGGGCCGGATATCCGGCAACTATCCGGTATCCGGCCAAGTTTTTGACTATCCGGTATCCGGCCGGATATCATTGTTATCCGGCCGGATAACCGGATAATTACTTTCCTAGTAGGTTCTTCCTCGTTTGGGGAAATATTTCAAATAATTTGAAAAATTATATATATATATATATATATATATATATATATATATATATATATATATATATATATATATATACTATATATATATATATACTATATATATATATATATTTACTTGTTTAGAATTTCGATGTTGGGTACCAATGTTATATTATTTTATTCATCATTTATGTTGACTGTACAATACAATTTATCTGAAATTTGGTGGTGACACGTTTCATAAATTATGGTAAAAAATATGGTAATATTAAATATTATAATAATATATTATAAAATATTAAAATATATGGTAAATAATATGATATTTATAATGGAATTAAGCTACCAAGACACATGTTAATGCAATTTTTACCACCACAATTTATTCTCACATTTAAGTATTGTAATTACTAAATAGTAATTACCACTGCCTATTTTAACGTGTTTAAGCATTGTATTATTTACCAGTATATTCTCACACATTCTCATTCTCAGAAATTTATAAAAAAAAACACGAATTTATTCTCAATGTTACCCGCCTTCAGTGATAAAATATAAAAATCAGAGCAAATGTCAGGGCACAAAACTTGATAAAATGCAATGTTGGAAATAAATATACGTCTACTATTAAGAAAAAGTGGTGCTTTACAGAGATAAAATGGTCAATACTCGATTATAACTTTAGGACAATCGAGAACTAAACATTATAAATATTGGTCGGTCAATTAATAGTAACACTCAATATCATTTAAAATTGATAAATTTTACATCAGAAATAAAACCTGTTTTAAAGGCATGATCCTTTGAAAACAAAAAAAACGATTTTTCGGTGTTGCTATCAAACGTACAAAGATGGCCAACGTGTAAAAATTTGTGGACCATAAATTTTGGAATTCCACTGAAACTCCACAATTTTTTTTGGCAGTCCTGTAACTGCGGAATGATATAGGCATTCGGCTAACTGCAATTCCTCAACATTTTTCAAATTATCGCAATTGCAATTCCTCAATTTATTTTGGTATTCCGCAATTGCGGAATTGCGTCAGTTTAAATTGCGGGAGCGTCACATATAATATATATATATATATATATATATATATATATATATATATATATATATATATAACTAATATATATATATATATATACTCATTATATATAGATACTACTTTATAATATATATATATATATAGAATCAACCTCCAGATTAGATGTCCCATGTATGTAAAAAAAACTATGATAGCTACGTAAAAACTGAATACAATTTTGAAATCAGCGCACATTGTAATGGAGGAAAATGAAGAAGAAATAAAATAAAGTGAGATAAAAAAAAGTAATAATAAAAAAAAATAGGTTTCATATACGATAATTCTCTCGTTCCCCAAGTTTTCGCGTTCCAAAGTCATGAGTCCCCCAATATTTTCTTTTCAATGTTAAGGCGAACATAAAAAAAAGATAGCGCCACACACACGCACACACACTCTTTGATAGATAGATGTTCTAGAAATTAAATTTTTTTGATGACCTGACCTAACCAAAATATATGCAATTTTAATTTTTCAATTTTAATTTAACTTTAATTTTTATTTTTAATTTTTAATTTATGCCATTATTTTACATTTCCCTAAGTATTGAAAAGATATAAGGAAAACGTTTATTTTTTATGGGTATCATGTTTAAATTAAGTTTGGAAACGTACGATTATAATATTTTTGGTGTTATTTATTAAAATTAATAATTATTAATTTTTTTAGTTCTTGCATTACAAAATATATTAAGTTTTTATATAGATATATTTTTTTTTATATACAGGGGCACCAAATCTAGGGATACAGGCAATATATATATATATATATATATATAGATATATATATATATATATATATATATATATGCCTATATATATATATATATATATATATATATATATATATATATATATATATATATATATATATAATCCCGGTATAGCGTCGGGCGGGGTGACGTTGGCCACTTTAGGTATAATCGTCTCCCCACTTTCCCCTAATACACTTTTTGGATTTTTTTCCTGAAAATCAAGGCCCTATAGTAGGTCATAAGCACACAAAAAAATAATAATGTAATTCTAATAATATTTTTATTAAAAATTTAAATAAAAAGAGCTCATTTAGACTCAGTTGAAGGGTGGACCCACCATTGTAGGTGGAGTAGGCATCTTTTTAAATTCCTCTTTTATATGCATAAATTCAATTTTATATTTTATTTTTACTTAATATAAGTATTGTTTATTATATTAAAATTAGTAATAAGTAATTAAATTTCAATAATGATAAATAAAATAAAGAATAAAAATGTGGTGGCCCAATTCATATTCGTAGGACAAATTTTGACACTTTTTTGAATTCTTTTTTTTATTTTATAAATTTTATTTTTATTTTAATTTTTACCTAATATAGTAACTGTTTATTATATTTAAATTAGCTATGCGTTAATAAAAATGTCAATAATAATAATAGGCTACATTAAATAAGAATAACAATGGTGGCCCAATTCACTATCATCAATTTTTATGAGAGGCAGAAGTTCAGACCTTCAATTTAACCACTATGCTGTTTAGACAAAAATTTAGTTTGCCAGTTTAAAGCTAACATATAACTGTATACACTGAAAAAATATATAATTTAAATCTCTCATAACTTTTCATTTAAAGAAACAAAGTTTAAAAAAACTAGCATTTTCTAATGTGAAATTCTGTTAAGGACATTTTATACACTAATTTATTATATTTTTAAAAATATAAAAACTTTCTAGAAGCTTAAAAGATAATCTAAATAAAACTTGTAGTACTACCCCGTGGCTATTAAATGATTAGTCACCCCGCCCGACGCTATATAACAGACTGCTGGATATCGGTATCCGGCTAATTCACTATCTGATATCCGGCGGATATCCAGTTGCTCCACCCGGATATCCGGTATCATTAATTCACTATCAAACCATCCCTAAAATATATATATATATATATATATATATATATATATATATATATATATATATATATATATACATATATATATATATATCTATATATAGTGCTCACCCACCTAAAAGGAGCCCTTTATTATGCAAAAAAGGCCCACCCTGTATCTCCGTATATATGATGTGTAGAGCGAAAAAAATTGGTGGACCTATTAACCCCATTGAGTAAACATGTTTAAAGGTGTTATAATGGTTCAAATTCGATTTTTTGAATTTTGGGAATTTTTTGAAATTTTTCAAAAATTTTGCCTACTTTTTGACGATCGTGAAAAACCATTTTGGTACTTTTCCAGTCAATACTGCATTAAGAACTCTAGAAATTATATTAATATTGAATTAAATTATGTTAGTCCCATGCAAAAGGTAATCCCACACCAAATTTCAAGAAATTTGGTGCAGCCAATCAACACAGACTATCAAAAAGGGCCCATTTGTATGACAAAAAAAGGCCCACTTTTTTTTGGAAAATTGGCCTGTATATGTGTTATAATATCTAACAACATGGTATATTGTTTATTTTTTGTTTACTTTAGTATATTGTCTAAAAAATATTTTTGTTATGTAAAAAGGGCCCACTTTTCATAAATGTTATGTAAAAAGGGCCCATCTTTATTTTAACTCTTTTTGTATATATATATATATATATATATATATATATATATATATATATATATATATATATATATATATATATATATATATATATATATATATATATATATATATATATATA
>JABUQX010083719.1:20000-22500 GCA_015478945.1 Trachelipus rathkii | reverse complement strand
TATAATAATATGTATAATATAATACATATATGTAATAAAAATATATATATATATATATATATATATATAATAATAATAATATATAATATAATAATAATAATAATATATATATATATATACATATAATATATATATATGTAATATATATACATATAATAATAATAGCATAATAATAATAATATAATATATAATAATATATATATATAATAATAATAATAATATAATAATAATATATATGTAAAATAAGTATAGTTGAATAATATATAATAAATGTGTAAGATAAGATATATATAATAATAATAGTAACTAATATAATATAATAATAATATATATGTATATATATACGGATAGTGATTTTCACTATCCGCGGATGCAGATAGTAAAAATGCGGATATTAAAAATCACTATCCGCGGATTGCGGATGCGGATAGCGGATAGTTAAGTTTTTAAAGTTTTAGCCACAGGTAACTTCATATATATATATATATATCCTGTTACAGATGCATATATATATATATATATATATATATATATATATATATATATATAATAACTAATATATATATATATATATATATATAACCATAATATATATATATATATATATATATATATATATTAGTGATGGACGTGACATCCCATCCGCATCCGCATTTGCGGAACATCCGCACCTAAATTGACATCCGCATCCGCATCCGCATCCTCACTTAACGGCACATCCACATCCGCATCCGCATCCTCTTTTGAAAAATGAGGATGTTGAGGATGTTTTCTACATTTGATTAAATGCATATAAAATAAATATTATTTGGCATTTTTATCATGGGAGTTTATGGGAATAATTGTAATTTTGAATTTCAATTTCTGTATATATATATATATATATATATATATATATATATATATATATATATATATATATATATATATATATATATATATATATAAATATATTTATATGTAATATCAGTCTATGTATATATAATATATATATATATATATATATATATATATATATATATATATATATATATATATATACTATATAAAATTGTATTTTTATATATCTCTCTCTCTCTTTATATATATATTTATATATATATATGCCATATATATATATAAAAAATCGTTGCAGGGATACTCTTCGACAGCAAAGCGGGCTTTCATCCAAACAAAGTTAATTAACCTTTAACCTTCTTAGTTCTCCTATGACAAATCTTTCTGACTCTTGCCAAAAAACATCTCTAACAACTTTCTATAAATCCACCAATACCCCCACTCTTATTCAGTATGTTGAAATAGTTCTAATTCTCCAGCTGAAAAGGCCAATCTCTTCGGCCTCCTATTTTCCTCTAACTCAACCCTGGACGATTCTGGCATTCCTCCTCCTCCTTCTCCTCTCAGGTGTCCTATGTCTTTGCCTGAGATCACACTTGATCGGGTGCATGGGCTCCTGAGATCTATGAACGTTAGAGGCGGGTGGCTGGGAGCATTCCTCCCAGTTTTGAGGGAATGTGCTTACGTGGACCCCGCCATCGTTCAACTATATTCTCTATGTCTCAATACTAGCACTTTCCCTCAGTGTTGGAAGCACGCACATGTCCAACCTATTCCGAAAAAAGGAAGCCGCTCTGATCCTTCTAACTATCGCCCTATAGCTAGCTCTCACTTGTATTCTATCTAAGATCTTTGAAACCCTTCTTAACTCTCACTTCTTAGACCATCTGGAATCTCATTCTCTTCTTTCCGATCGCCAGTACGGCTTTCGGCGTTCAAGGTCTACTGGCGATATACTTTACTATTCAATTTGTGGTTTCCGCTCTTAGGAACTACTGGGAGACTTGCGTGGTGGCGCATGACATATCCAAAGCATTTGACCGGGTATGGCACGCGTCACTGCTCTCCAAGCTCCCATTCTTTGGGTTTCCTCCTTCTCTTTGCTTAATTTTGTCTAGCTTTCTTTCAAGTCGCTCAATATCGGCTGTGGTTGATGGAGCGACTTCTTCTTTTTTTCTGTCAATAGTGGTGTTCCTCAGGGTTCGGTCTTTCTCCTACTTTATTCTTACTTTTCATTAATGATCTTCTCACCTGCACATCTAACTCTATCCACTCATATGCCGATGACTCGACCCTTCGCTCTTCAACTCATTTCAATTCTACTCCTTCTTTTACTTCTAGAATTGCCTCTCGTCTTAACCTTTCCGATTCTATTCTCGCTGATCTGGATAGAATTTCCGATGGGGTCGTCTCAACCTTGTGAAATTCAATTTTTTAAAAACTCAACTTCTACAAATCTCCCTCTCTAAACCCCTTCTAACTTTCCTATATCTTTCGACGGTTCTCTCGTCTCTCCTGTTGACAATATAAACATCCTTCTCCTTAACATAAACAAAAAAATGTCCTGGAAACCTCACATCACAACGGTTGCTAGGGCGGCCTCATAGAAACTGGGAGTTCTGTTTAGACTGCGAGACTTTTCTCTTCTCCGTTACCTCAGCTA
>JABUQX010083719.1:12500-15000 GCA_015478945.1 Trachelipus rathkii | reverse complement strand
AATGGGGAAGTTTTCGTTTAAATATATCTTGCTTTATGAGTCACTGTTTAAGTGTCATTTTCGGAATTTGGTAGCAAGTTTCGCTTGGGAAATTTGTGGTAGAGAATTTTTCAAATAGTCGTGGATTGTAACCTGAATTCGCCGAAATGAAAATGGTTTAAGTATTCGTTCTAATTTGAGTTGCGTTTCAACTTTCCCCTTTGAAAAATATTTTATTTAAAAAAATCAAAAGTGCAAAAAATATGAGGTCGTGAGGAAATAAGTTTCGTGTACTCAGTCAGGTTTGCTGAAAGTATATTTTTATTGCGCATTTAGTTTTTCGGTAAAGAGCTCTTAAGTTGTCTGAAGTATATATATATAAATATATATATATATATATATATATATATATATATATATATATATATATATATATATATATATATATATATATATATATATATATATATAACTATATATATATATATATATATATATATACTCACTATATATACTTCTTTATATATATATATATATATATATCATATATAACTTTTTTAAAAAAAAAAGCTTTTATTTATAAATTTAAGTAAGAAAAAAAAAAAAGAGGAAAGTGCTCGTTAATTTATATAGATCCGTTTGCGTTTTTGAAGTTTTCCTATCAGGAAGTGGCAGTTTATCATTTTTTGCGTTTTATAAATTTTTTTGAAATTTAAGTGGTAAACTTTAGCTCCTTCTCAAGATGAAATCTGCTGAAAAAAAAAATTCAAGAATCATCTTTACTTATTCTTTTGATTTATTAATAACCATTCCTTCAGAACATATAAATTTATTTTGTTGAAAATTTCAAAGCCTTCCTCAATAAGCCAGGAAGTAAGCAAATACGCTTCTTATTTATAATACGGATAATTAAAAAAAAATAAAGGAATTTATATACAGTAATTAATACTAGTCCAAATTGTCTGAGCTAAATGACTAATTTTCTCTGGGGACTCTACAAAAGATGGCATTTCTCAGATATTTAAAGTTTTTTAACACTATAGATCTGTTTCCTCATCACTGTAAGTGTAATAATAACGAAAAGTAAAAAATAGCAACAAAAAGAATATACATTTAATTTTTTTAAATAAAATATGAAAAATATAGAACTAAAAATAGTAATAACAATGAGAATAAAAATAAATAAATAAAAAATTAAAAATGGTAATAATAGGGAAACTATTACGAATCAATAAGTGAAAATTATGACAGCAATAATAATGATAAATAATAATAATAATAATTACAATAATAGCGAATATAAAAAATAGTTACATTACTATTATCAAATGATAAAAAAAATTAAAGATAAATAATGATCAAACAATAATAATAAAAATTTATTAGTAATAATATTTCAAAATAGTCGTGAAAATAAATTTCTAATTTATAATAATTGCAATAAATAAATAAAGAAAAATTCAAAGAAATACATAAATAAATTAAATAATTAATAAAAGTAAAATAAATAAAAATTATAAATAAATTTAATTAATATATATATATATATATATATATATATATATATATATATATATATATATATATATATATATATATATATATATATATATATATATATATATATATATATATATATATATATATATATATATATATATATATATATATTTAATTATTTTACGAATTTCCAAAAATTAAATCTCATGCTTTAATTTCTACAAATAGAAATTTTCATTTCTTAAGATTTTCATCGTTTATGTATTTCGAAATCTGTTCTTCGTTCGGATCATAAAGAGTGAAATTGAAACTTCTAAAATACTTTTCAATTAAATAATTCTTAACTGGAACAACTTCCGTTTTTAAAATTAAATCTTGTGCTTCATAATAAATTAAATTCTCATCTAAGAAAACTTTATAAAATGGCTCTTGTTGTTATGAAACCTCATTCAAAATTAGTTATTGAACAAATGTTTAAATAAAAAGAATTAATTAAAATAGAAACATCTGAACTCCTTAAATTCTATTCTATTCATTTTGGAAATGAAGTTAATTTTATTTGCACGTAAAGCCAACGACCATCAGTTAAATAATTTAAAAAAAAAATCGTTACATAAAAGGCACACATACCTCATCCCATCCTCCAATGACTCCGAGGTGTGCCATTACTTTGAGCCACACTTCCAATTCCGTAGCAAATCTCAAATTGACAACTTTACTTCTGTTTTTCGGCTTAATTAGTTTAGGTTTCTTTTGTTGAATTGTCACTAATTTCCTAGCATAAGAAAAAATATAATTAATTTATCATTTCGTGCTTCATTTCGATGTTCATCTCAAGTTGATTTTCCCAGATCTCAAAAATGGTTTCGATGTTATATTCGTATTTAACAAAATTCCATAATAGGACCAAAGTTTACCCTACACTAAACTTTGGTAGGACTGTTAAGTAATAATAATCAGTAATATTTTTTAATCTGCAATCTCATTGTTATAATTCAGTAATTTAGAAATCCTAAAATTG
>JABUQX010083719.1:0-10000 GCA_015478945.1 Trachelipus rathkii | reverse complement strand
TCATCCGATCAACATAAAAATTGTCAGGACATTTGTAGTCTGGGGAGATATAAATTTTTATTAACTAAATTTACAATACATGTTTAACTACAGTTCTTTTTTACAAATGAGTCAAAGTGTATTTAAAAAACAATTAAATAAAAATAAAATTATACTAAATAAAAAAGATGTATCTCCCCGACAACGAACGCCATGAAAATTTCATGTTGATCCGATTAACATGAAATTATTTTTCGTTTAATTTTCACTTTTTGAAAAAATTATTATTGTTTTTTTTTTTTTTTTTTTTTTTTTTTTTTTTTTTTTTTTAAGTTTGTCTTCATTTGTTATAACGTTTTTTCTCATATTATATAATTTAATATTTTCATAAAACCCAAAAAAAAACTATCTAAATAAGATGTGAGTATCTCGTCGATTAAGAAAGCCCTGAAATTTGCATATTGATAAGAATACCAGGAAAAAGATTTTATCGCATTTTTCATTTATTTTAGACCAGGGATGGCACGGAAAAAAATCAATTGTTTTTTTCAAATTGATTTTTTCACTTGATATTTTTTGTTTGAAAATATAAACGCTTTTATTCTCGTTTTGATGTTTTCCTTTTTCTGAAATCATTTATTATAAATATTATACTACTTTCACATATATACTTTTCTATTTTGATCATTTTAGTATTTTATTTTAGGATATAGTATTTTATTTATAGGACTATAGAACTATTAGCTATAAAGCTCAAGTATTAGTTTTGGTATGAATTTAATATTTTTGCCCTGGGGATATAATTCACCAGAATATTCTAGAATCTTACAGACACAAGCTTTATTCTAATTCAAAAAGCGGTACTATTTAGTCGTGTGAACACTAATTCAAATTTAAAATCAAATGTAAAAGGGATTTAAGCTGATGTTCATTCATTTTCTTTTCAAATCATTTTCACTAAAAACATATCTCTATTCTCTTTACTTCCCTTCCCCCCAAACCCCAAATTTCATCAATTTACCCTAACTAAGATTTTTAGTGATAGATTACTAAAACCAAAAGGCAGAATTATAATTCATAAATCAATGGTGGGCATTTTTCGGTTATTAAAAACAATTTCTAACGCCTTTTTGGGATTTTTTGGGATGCCGTCCAAAAGCAAGTCCTTACCCAGATCACAATATTTTAAACAAACTTTTTTTTTTAAGTTCGATTAAAGTATTATTTTAACCCTAGGCCCTATATCTGAGTTCCAAAAAATCTTAAAAAAGGGGCTTAAGTCTATGACATAAAGGAAAACAGAAACCACTAGAAGCAGTTTAGATTGTGAATAATGATAACTTAAGTACATCAGACAAATAAAAGAACATGTTTGAAACATGATCTTTTTGTTGACATTTTTATAGTGTAGCAATTTGAAACAGAGTAGCCTTTATGCTATGATTTTATTATTCTAATTTTTTATTTCTTTGAAATTAAATCACTTAAAATATAAAAAAAATTAAAATTATATATAAAATAAGCAAAAAATCAAAAACAGCGCAAACAATCATGATTTTTTGGAGCAAAAAATCCAAGTGAAAAAATTCAGTTGAAAAAATCAATTGATTTTTTCCGTGCCATCCCTGTATTTAAGTGATTTAACTTCAAAGAGCAAAAATTCTTTGAAACCAACCAATTCAGGTAAGGCTAATGTAGATTCACAAATTGTACTTATATATCACTTTTTTAAAACTTACTCATTTTCAAAGATTTTTTTTGTATTAATTATCTCTTGTAGCATTAAATTTTCGTCAATTGTGTAATCTATATTGGTCTAAACGAACGGGTTTTGTTGCAAAGTTTCTTGATAACTTCAGTGCTATCCATGCAAATAAACAATCAAACTGGGGCCACTCGGGCTTATAGCAGTTAGATATTTTGTGTTTACAGTAATTAATACTTGTATTTAATTAAAAATTAAGGTTTATTTGACACATAGAGAAATATTAGAGAAGGATTAGAGAAGCACGATGGGCTATCGAGACTAGCTAATTGGTGTTTGTTCCTAAGTTAGTTAGTCTTAGGGTAATTAATTCAAAATTTGGATCGAGGTTAGGAAGCAATGCATCATACAGCCTAACCATTAACATAGAAAGTGATTTTCCTAAAAATTCAAAGCTCAACTATAGGCCCTAGGCCTAGGTCATTTTCAACCCTTCAAAATTTGTTTTTTTTTTTGTGCCAACCCTGGTGGTCTTCTAAAACTTTCAAAATTCAAATCAAATTATTTTGCCTGGTGGTAGGCTATCTTCATTTATTTCATCTTTCTTCAAGGTTCATTTTGTCCTTTGGGTCACAATTCTAGCAAATTACAGCGAAAATTGTCGACCCAGAGACTAACAAGCTTCTTTGATAAGGAGATTAATAAAAATCTAAAGCCTATCAGTTCAAGCCATTGTCATCCCTTCAAGGACACAAGTATATTACTTGGTAAAAATAGAGAGTAGCTATAGATAATCAATAAAGAAAAGATGAGTTTATGTAAGGATCTTGTAGAGGACAGTAGAGAGTTCATTGTTAAAAGATATTAAACAAAAGGATACAAAGTAATAAAGAAATTGTACAACGATAAATGGAAGTTGACTCCCGCATTTCTGAGTTCATAATAAAGGAGTTGCTGTTGTTCAGATCTCAAGTACCATGCTCGATTTAAATCAAAATTAAGGCATTAAAATTTAAAGGGGATCAATATTCAAAAATACTTGTTCTCATTTCAGTGAATCTGTTCTTAGAGTAATAGATTGTGGTTTCTTTGACGGCAAATGAAACTGATAAGTTATGCTTATTAAACTTTTTATTTTTCAAAATTAAGATTTTTTTGATTTACAGAAAAATTTAAGTGAAATCCATTAAACTTCACTGCTTAAAAAATAAAATTATAAAAGGATATGCAATATTCTTGATTCAGAATCTTTCTATTAGTGATAATAATTATATAATAAAGCATCATTGAACTTCTAGAATAAAGAGTGTTTTAGACGAAAAATATCATCATTGAGAAATCATTAAAAATCATATTTTAAAATAAGTAATTTGACCAAACATATAATGCGACTAGGGTTTACTTAAATCTGGATACTCAGAACATAAATATATGAACTGGAGAGTTATAACCTCAAATATCTTGAGGAGCTTACAGGATTAGTAGTACTAGCCACATAGTTTTATCAAAATACCTAATGTGGTACTCTAAGAAATTACTCAAAAGGTTTGAAAATACCAAATTACCATGCGTTGAACCAAATATTAAATGGTTTTATTGAAGTTATCGGAAAGGTTAGTATAAAACGACTCAATCATAATAAAGGTCAAAATTTCAAACACGTTTCTCCACCTAATACTTATTTAACTTTTAAAATGTAAATACTTTTGTTAAAGCTAATTATTAAATTATAAAATTAATGGAAAATCAAAGAACGAAATGATCCTTAATTCTAATTTAATAATAGGCCTGACTCCAATTCCGCTTTGCAGAATTTCAAAATTTATACTTACTAACGAAGTTAGTGGAAATGAAGCTTCTTATAGTATTGATTCTTCCACTTTATTTTATCTTGTTTCAAATATGTAGTTTTGTTCATCACAAGTCATGTGATGAACAATTGCAATGTTTATCAAACCTATGATTTAAGAAATTAAAAGATGTAATGAAATGAGGTCTATGCAGTAATTGTTCACTAGTAACTAAAACATACTGCAGATCAGTGTCCTAGACTTGAGGAGCAACTTTCTTTTAGTTGCCAAGTTTGTAAAAGAAGTCAAATTACAGCTCTTTGTAAGCAAAGGAAAAGTTCCACCCTCACAAATGTATGTCTTAGTTTTAGTCAAAGCACCAACAATTTATATTTGTTGCCATCAATTACTATTAAGGATTGGTAGGGTAAAGTTTCAGCTTTCAGTTCGAATGCCTAGGTCGACTGTGGCTTCACACGAGATCCTACCTTCATAAAAGGTTGTTGAGATTAACTCAACTATATTCTGTAGGAATCATCAAAAGCACTCTATAGCGATATAAAATATTTAGGTATTATACCAGGCAGTTAGAAAGAGGAACTTGTTCTGGCATGCTTATATATTGGGACAGTCTTGTTTCACCCCTTCTCTTTTGGTATGAATGAGGATCTTCATTAAGTTATGAAGATTAAGTTCGTCAGATCAGGCTCTAATTATTTTGAGAATATCTTACGAATAGCTGATTCTGGCTATAAAGAGCCTAATAACTCATTTTTCGACTTGGATGCCTTAATTGCACCTGATTTAATAGCAGTTATTATCCCTCAACTAGAACTTGATTAACATGTCGATGAAGTGGATCTGCGTGTTAAGTAAGAGCATGCCGCTTCTATTGATATCCATTTGGAAATATTACTAATTTTATTATTACAATAAATCAAATAAGGAGTTGATAACTTTAGTTGTTCAAATCATTAAATTATAATTCAAAAATCAAATCTAATCAAAATCAATGGTTGCAGTTTAACCATACTTTGGTTAATGCAGTCTTAACCCATGTACATTCTTATTTAACCTATTAGCCATTAATTCTAACTAATTCAGAGGTAGTGCAAGGCTTTAGAAAACATGTTCAAATTAGAGTCACTAGGTATTGAAGGTATCGCCTCAATATAAATCTGAAGATGAATTGAAAACAGATTGGAAAAATTCAAAGGTAGATATAGAGTTCCAAAAGACGAAAATATATATAGATCTTCCATGCGACTTGAAGAGTAAACTTACCACTTGTTGCATCAAAACATATAACATTGCTCTTGCAGTACTTAATAGAGTTCATCAAAAAAGACGAGATTTTAGTTTAAAGCCTAGGGGGGGAAGTCTTTCCGCAACAATTAGCTGATGGTAATATTGAAGGGTTCAAAGTATCTCCCTCTGAGTATAAAATTATAATATTGGGATTCCTTCAAGACCTGTATATCAAAACTGAATGAACAAGTATCACAAAAGGTCGGCTGTGTTTAATGTTCTTTAAAAACTAATCTTTACATCTCTAAATGAGGCAAGGCCTATATGGAGACCCAGATCTTTCACTGTCCTCCTTGTTAGGTATTATTCGGCATTCAGAATCCAATATCAGTTATGTTCGTGTCATCGGATATAAACAAGCCTTCCTTCAGATTAAGTTAATCTATTGAAGACCGCAATCGCTTTTGCTTTTTTAGAGAAGGTCATGGTCAATTAAAGGCTTATCGATACTCAACAATTGTTTTCTGGTTTTCACATCCTTTCACCATTTCCAATTCCTCCAATATATATCAAATCAAGCATCATTACTCAGTCTAATCATTAAGGGATGATTGGCACATCGTTACTCACGATTCTATGAATAATTTATTTGTTGATTGAATTTAAGTTTATTAGTGCAGAATGATCTACAAACTTTTAAAGAACATTTATTTAATTGAATATTAAAAAGAAGAATGGAAGATGGTGGTTTCCATCTTAGAAGTTGAGCACTAATATAATGATCAATAAGAAACTGTTATGAGAACGAAGAGAAGGTAGAAATGTTTCAACATCAGGATATACAAGAAGAATAAGGTTCTTGGAATTATCTATTTTTAACATCCTCTTACAGATAAGTTTAAACCAAGCAAAATTTTCAGTAAATGCTGATGCAAAATACAAAAGCTTGTTGTTATCTGCTGTGTCCCAGGTTTTTGATCCTTTAAATATCTTGTTTACCCGTAACTATTAAGAGGTCGGTTACTAATTAGGAAATTAGGCAATGTAGGTCTGATTGGGATGAAAAAAGGTCCTGCTGATGATTTTAGTTTGAAAAATCTTCAATTAAAGGTCAGAGAGAAAGAAATTACATAATTATTGAATTTATAAACGAATTCTTTCTCACCTTCTCCCTCAAACTCGTTATTTGTATTTTGAAACCCATGCTTCATCTCTTGTTATGGTTTTGTTATTTAATAGTGTATAGGTCAAGGTTCTAATTTAATATTCTCAAAGGCCAAGGTGGCCCCTCTCAAATCTAGGGCTTTGAGCCCCATTTAGAGTTGTTATCTGTGTTTTAATTTTTCAAGTGTATCAATCAATATTATCCGAATTTCTCAAATGTTACAGTTCAAAACAATAAAGGTCTTTGTAGCGAATGCTCAAAATTGTCCTTTCATGGTCCTGTCTGGATAAGGCAAAAAATAAAACATTTTTAAACAATAGGCTCAAAGAAATTCTATAAATCAAAAATCATGTGAGCAAGCAGTACAAAGTAGCCAATTCATATGACTACATTAATAGTCCTGAAAGGACAGAATATCTGATTACCAGAGGGATGTTACAACTAGTCTATTTTCTTTTCAAAATTGCCATTATGGCGTAAAGGGTCCTTCTTGGATTCTCCTAGATCAATCTCAATGGCCTCTTTAGTAAACTTAAATGGTTGTCTGAGGCCAATAAGGAACAGACTTTGCAATGTCACACATCTGTGGTAGCTTACTCAGTCTTTATTAAATTTAAACGATTTACTCAAAGTGTGCATAGCGCTTTATAAAGTAACTTCAAAATAATTCCAATTCATTAGCAGGAGAAGGGTTGGATGAATTTTGTGATCAGAAGACCCAAACTCTATTGGATATGAAGAAATGCAGCAGCATTATGTTTTTCTAAGGAGAATTATTTCTCCAAAATCCTAAAAGGATGAAATTCCACTGCTGGTCAATCAACCTTAACTATTTCATAGATGATAAAAGCCTAATCCGATCCAAAGGAGAATTGCCAAGACACTTTATATATAATTGGTTGATACAAAATCCAATTCTTTTTGGCAAGGATCATCATCTCACTTGAACATTATAATAAGAGATTTATTCAAGATGTCAACAACTTAGGGTGTTCAACCACTTATCCAATTTCATCAAGAAGCTCATAGAGCTTGGGATTACCAAGGCCGGCAGGCTCGTAAAAAATGGTTTTGTACAGACTGTATAGGTATGCAAAAAATTTAACAGTATACCCTTTAAATATCCAAAAATGACTAATCTTCCTCATGATAGAGTTAATTTTCTGCGTCCTTTTGAGCATACTGGCGTGAACTTTACAGGACATCTCGTTGTAAAGTTAATGATAAGGAATTTCAAAAAATGTATCTATAAATTTTCACTGGCTTAATATCAGAGCTATTCATGCTGATGTCCTTCCAGATATGGTCCCACTGAACCTTTTATACTTTATTCCAACGTTTCACAAATATATATGCTATCCCGCCAGGTTTTACTCAGATGCCGCAAGGAGGTCGAAACACGATTACATGCAGTTTTAGATGTTTGTCCTTCAAAATTTGTTCTCCGAAACATGATTGGTATCATAACATCAGACATTTTTACAACATTCCGTCTATTTCCCAGTTTGGGGGGAATCAGTTTGGGGGAGAAGAATTGAGTTTACGAACGTCTAAGGGATGTCTCTATAACTTATTAGCGTAAGCAACTTAACTTACTTTCAACTGTTAACAAGTATTTCAAATATCACGCATGTTATCAATTCAAGACCTATTAAGCCTATAGGTCATCAAGATAATGATTTGGAAGTATTGCTCAAATTCTTTTGAGCCTGTATGGCATTCAAAACCTCATATTCAATGCAAGTTCCACCCCAAGTATGTGAAACTCTTCAACAGCATACAGCACAGATCTCAAGCCTATGACAAACTAACTACAAATCTATGAGATATTGGAGACTATTTCATTCGAATCCTAGGGAAAGACAATCTTACCTATTACATTGCGACCAGGACCTAGTAGAAATCTATATCAAGTCAGAGTGGAACAACAGATAGTAAGGTTGGAGATTATAGTTTCTGATTCACACACCTAAGCAAAAACCTAGGACCCGTTCTTGGCTTTGGTAGGTTTGGAAGTCACTTGTTGGTGAATGACGATAGATCAGAGTGTGTTATTAAAAAGGGAAGATGACAAACCTGTCATTATTCCATTTGTCATCTTTACCCATTGGAGTTATCTATTATCCACTCTGTCTCCAGTGGAGAAATTGATGCTGAAGCAAGCAGTGATACTCTCCAATTCAGATGGTCAAAAAATGAAAAGTACAGATCAAGTTGATCAATCAAATTCAATTCAGTTATTCAAGAAAGTAATAATGAAACCGCTATTGTAGATGTACAACCTTCAAATTCAGGTATAAATTCACCTCAACTTGACTCTCAACAGAATCAAATTGCTCAGCTCAATTACAGTCAAAGAAAGACCTCTTAGGCAGGCTTGCTGTCAGTGTCAAGAATTCCTTCGCAGGGAATTTATCTGATTTGTTAAAATTTTTATGGCTATTTAATTTGCACATGGTTGGTGTGAAACTCTTCCGTGGGAGGATATAAAAACTATTAGTAATAAATTTTATAATTGTATTTCTATTTGCTCATTTTAGTATTTTTAATTTTCAGGATATAGTATTTTAATTTAGAATATTAGAAACTATTAGCTATATAGCTACAGTTTAGTTTTGGTGGAATTTATAATTTTTGTCCTGGGGATTACTTCAACCAGATTGTCTTGCAACAATTGTGGACTCACTTCTATTCAAAGCGGTACTATTTAGTCGTGTTAGTCTGTAATCAATTTAAAATTCAAAATGTAAAAGGGTTATAGAGGTAAATTTCTTCATTTCTTTTCAAAATATTTTCACTAATCAACCTATCTCTATTCTCCTTTGCCTTATATGCTAATCAATTTACCCTAACTTAAAGATATCTTAGTGATAGATTACTAAAAACCAAAAGCCAGAGTCATCTATGCGGACTAATATATTCAAGTCTTATTCACAAGAGCAAAAATAATTCTTTTGGAAAACAACGAAATTACAGGTAAGGCTAATGTAATTCACAATTGTGACGTTATAGAGCACTTTTATTTAAAACCTTAATAATGCATTTAATTTTTTTTGGATATTTAAGTGATTTATTTAATAGAAATAAAAAAAATTAGTTATAATATTTTGCAGTGGGCTACTCTGTTTCAAATTTCTAAACTTTAAAAATGTCAACAAAAGATCATGTTTTTCAACATGTTTCTTTTATTTTCTGATGTCAATTTATCATATTACAAATAAAACCACTCGTTTTGTGTATTCTCGTTTATTGTGTCATAGGCATATAAGCCCTATTTTAAGATTTTGACTCAGATATAGGCCTAGGCCGTTAACAATAATATTAATCGACTTTAAAACAAAGTTTGATTTACACAATTATATATTATCGCCTGACGTCCACGATTTCTCCAAAAAACCAAAAATCCAAAAAATCCAAAAAAATCATAATTGATTTTTTTGCTCAAAAATCCAAAAAATCCCAACGCTGTTTTTCAAGATGCCAAAAAAAAAACGTTGGGTCGAAATTCGGACTGTGAGATCTACATTAGAAAAAAAAAAAAAAAAAAAAAAAAAAAAAAAAAAAAAAGCATTCGGTAATTTTTTTGATAATAGACCATTCTCTGTTCAACGTTCTCAATTACATATTTCGACAAAATTAAAGAGACAATCAAACAAGGTCAAAAAACAATATTCTTCATTAAATGAAAAAACAAGAAACATAAATAGAGCACACAGAAAACACCCGAAATAGACGTTTTAGAGAGATTGAAGCTGCGATTTTCTTATTTATTTGCGGAAAATTGCATTAAAATTAAAGAAAATTAATGACCATTTTCAGTTTGGGGCTAAAAACCCAAGCACAAGAGCGGAAATTGATCCCGAATTCCTCAAAGCAGATAATATCACCAATTTCTGAAAATAACATTATAATAAACTCTTATAAGTTCTTATTTTTTATTAATCATTCAATATCTTAGATTTAAGATGTAATACACAATTTTAGTAGAATTTTTCCTTCATTATTATTGGCATTAATTGTCCAAAATTCACTAGTTCATTTTCCAAAGTTTCTGCACTTTCAAAATTGATTCAAACTTGTTCACGTGTTTAAATTCAAAAAGGTAAAAATTTT
>JABUQX010083718.1:25000-30000 GCA_015478945.1 Trachelipus rathkii | reverse complement strand
ACTTATCCATTAATATTATACTCTAGGTTATATCGGGTATACTTAATACGTTGTATATCTTCCCTACTCCAACAGTGGAAGATTGCATTAATTCGCGTAACTGCGTGTCAAGTATGTCTTCTAGCGTCTTCAATATCCTTCTGGCCGAATGAGAAACTCAACATTACTCCTAGAACACTCCAGAAATTTAGAAAGACAACCCTTCTACAGGTTTGCCCATATCCGAACAAAAAGCCAAATACGACAACGGTCTGCTGCCAGTCCTTCAGCCAGTTCAAAATTCAACTCTCGAAGAGTTATGGGGTTTCCTCGACCATATCTACAAGACTAAGAACTAAGCAATCTCATCCCAATTAGGCTAATCGAGAAACCTCGACACCATCGCTTAAGTGAAGCTCTCAAGTAGCCGGAGCTTGCCTAGCGTGCGCATTAACAAAAATACCTAGAGCGCCTGTGACCAAAGATGTAATACCAGCATACCAGAGGCCCCGAAGAAGGAAAGGGACCGGGTTTGCCCTAGCACCTGTCCGACCTGGGTGTGATAGTATATATCCCATGGCGAGAAGATGACTTAACAGCCTTATGCGATATGTGGTACCGTGCGAGCGATAGAGCAGTGTGCCAATCATATATACTTCATATGCTTAGTCCATTCCATAATATTACGTGTTTATTCCAAATATGAACAGATTGCTGGATATTTTCTTTCGGCCTTTGGGACTGATAATCTTCGCATGAAATCACTATTCAGTCTCTATAATAATCGATCTCCATCTCATTCCACCTTGAGAGCTATGCGCTGTCCCGTAATTATTGTAATAAAAATTTACATTTTGAATAATAAACTAAATGCATAATGTGTGGTCTTCCTAATATCATAGTTATATTGTTAGGTGAAAAATGGCGATTTTATATATTTTCATATTACTGGGAATTTGAGATAAGACCCCTTATTGTATGCTATTACCTCTAAAAGTGTTTTAACCCCTATTAATCCCTCGTCTGATTCTTCATTTTGATTTGTGATATATAATCACCGAAAATAATTTGAAATTCAAGAGATAAATTACCTTATTATAATAATGATTATTATTTCCAGTGCATGCAACGCATTGCTTTAAAATTTCTTCTTCATCGATTACTCCTCCAGCAAATAAAATATGGTTGCCTATCAATATTTTAATAACATATACAATCAACATTCTCCCTATAAGATGTTTCTATCTACAATTCTATCAGTCTCTTTCCAACCCTTCTCTTGTTCTTCTCATTTCTTCCTTCCCAGCTGTTTTCAATGCGTCCAACTTCCAGACTGTTTCCAATGCATCCATCTTCCAAGACGACGGTCAAATTCATAATATTATATTATATATATTAATATATATATATTATATTATAATAATTATTATATATATATATATATATATTAATTATATATATTATTATATATATAAATATATATATATATATAATATAAGTAATTATTATAATCTGATAAATATTTAGACCAACGAAATTAAGTATCTGGGTATAAATTATATTTTAATATATTTAATATATATATATTAATATATATATTATTAATATATATTATATATATTATATATTATATTTGTTTTACAATTTTAACATATTTAATGAAATAATTAAACTTTTTATAACAATTATGAGTGATAGTTCAATATAAAATACAGTTAGTGAATAATATAACTGAGATAATATATAAGTTAAATACTCACATATAGTATATATTTAAAACTCTCACTCACGTTATTATAATATTATTTTCGTTAATATACTAATACTTTATAATAAATACGTTTCTCAGTATTAATTTCTCACTGATAAAAGAAGTGATATAATACGTAATATAAAATAACTAATTAACTCACGTATAGTATTTAATATGTAATTTCCTCGGTCAATATATATACCGTTTATCTGGTGATTAAAATAATTTATACGAGTTTATATAAAAATTTTCTTTAATATCAGTATGAATATTTTAAATTGTATTAGATATTCATAGAATTCGGGATAAAATATACAATAACTTTTTTATATTCTCAAAAATTTCTATACTAAAACGCTTCTCTCAATGGCTACTCAAAAATGGTTTTTTATTTCTTATATACACTCAGGTATTATATATATTATATCCAATTATAGAAAACGTTAATTCATTTTGACCGGTTTATATTTATACTTTTTGTACGTAATTTATTCATATTTATTCTATTATTGGTTTCGCTGATATAGCAAATAATAAGTAATGAATAAGTGACTTATAGTTTAGCCCGTTCTATCAATTATAGTGATAGTCTCAATTATACTTCTTTATTCATTTAATGTTATACTATTTAGAGAACTTGGTTCTTTTTGACGTCAGTGTAGTTGTATAAATAATAATATAGAACTTAAGGCCTCAGTATAAGCTCACGTTGTTAATTATTATAAAATATTATATATATATAAATATTGTATTATAATAATTTCACTATATAATAGTGGAATCATATCCTATTTATTTTAACTATATATATATATAGTAAATATAAATATTATAATACCGAACTATTCGGGTACTCACCGTAAAGGGAATGTATCTCACACATATTCAATGCTTTTAATTTTATTATAACAGCGTAATATACAATATCAACAGCATATCATACATCAAAGTGAAGGTCATTGAACAG
This sequence comes from Trachelipus rathkii, assembly GCA_015478945.1. NCBI lineage: Eukaryota > Metazoa > Arthropoda > Malacostraca > Isopoda > Trachelipodidae > Trachelipus > Trachelipus rathkii. The sequence continues at coordinate 27,301 of JABUQX010083718.1, read as the reverse complement.
AGTTTTTTCTACATATGTTCAATATGTGCCCCCTTCGTTATAGGGGATACATTCAGCCGATAATCCAATTCCTCCCAAACATTGGTTAACAGATCCGGAGTAATGGAAGGAATGGCATGTTCAATTCTGCGTTTCAACTCTGCGTATAATTGGGCAGCCCCATAGGAAGAAATCGCAATGGCGTTAAGTCCGGGGACCGGGGGGGCAGATATATAGAGCTCTGTCGTCTGGACCATTATGACCAACCCAACGATCTGGGAGTAAGTCGTTCAACCACGCTCGCACTATTTGACTCCAATGTGGAGGGGCTCCATCTTGCTGCCGTATAAAGTTTACCGCTTCATCCTCTAATAATTGTGGAAAGAGCATTTGTTGTAACATATCGAGATAGGGCAACCCTGTTACGCGTTGCTCTGCGAAAAAGAAAGGTTCCGTAGACCTGTGCGATCGGATTATGGGACGCCAAAAAAGTTAACCTTGGAGGAATCACGTTTCGGGTTCTACAAGTTCATGCAGATTTTCAGACCCCAGATACGAACATTATGGGCATTCACCTTACCCCTGAGATGAAAGGTGGACTCATCGCTAAACACTACACGATCTAGAAGGTCATCGTGTCGACCTAGCACTGCACAGGCAAAGGTAAACCGTAGAGCATAGTCGTCGGGCTTTAAAGCATGTACAAACTGCAACCGGTATGCACGCATGTGTAAACGTTTCCTTAACACCTTCCACACCGTCGTTTTTGGCACCTTCAGTTCGTGACTTGCTCTCCGAACGGATTTCTTAGGACTATGAAGGAACGAGGCCCTGATACGGTCCACATCCTGTACAGTCACTTTGGGCCGTCCTGTACTTTTGCCTTTACAAAGACATCCATTAGTTGCAAATTGCCTATACCATCGGCGAATGTTTTTGCCACATGGAGGATCACATTGGAACCGTAAACGATACGCACGTTGAATCGTAATTACAGATTCACACTTAGCAAATTGTAGAACACAGAAAGCTTTACGCTCAGGACTCGCCATTGTCAGTATGTGGCGCACGCACTAGAGAAGACTACATCTGAATGCGCGCATGCGCGTATGTCGACCTATCAGAACTCGTTCTGGCGCAAGTGCATATTCGAAACTATGCAACTTACTCTTCACTTTGATGTATGATATGATATGGATATTGTATATTATGCTGTTATAATAAAGCATTGAAACTGGGACATTCTTTTACGGACACCCGGTATTGAGTACTAATTAAGGTATTTACGCTTTGGAAGTATTCTTCGGCAAGCGGCAAAAGCATCTGCTATATCTGCATCTGCCTAATTAATTTGTCTGATAAGCTTAATATCATTAATAATATTGTTAGGGATATTATTATAATAAAAGAAAATTAACAATAATTATTACTATTCCTACATATTGTGAAGACGGTTAACGTTAACGATTAACGTTAACTTCCGCTACATTCTTTACCGATAAACGCTTTAATGATTAACGTCGTTAATATATTTTGTTAACGATTAAAAATTAACGACGTTAACTTTCTCATTAACGGTGCCCACCTTTGTATAATATATATATATATATATATATATATATATATATATAATATATAATATAATAATATTTATATATATATATAAATATATATATATATATATATATATATTATATATATATATATATATATATATATATATATACATATATATATAATATATATATATACATTTAAGAATAATTTTTTTATATATATATATATTATATATATATATTATATATATTAATATATATATATATATATATATATATATATATAATAAATTATATAATGAAGGTGCTTTCCGTATTTCTAGGTAGTTCGTCAATATTTGAAAACGAATATTTTCTATCCCAAGTTCGCCAAGATTAACGAATTTTTGAGGAAAAAAAATAGATGCAAAAAGCCAAAATAAATGCTTTGAAACAAACTTCATCATCATCATGAGAGAAGAAGACTGTGAAAATGAAGAATTTAACAAGGATAAAAGGATAAGATGGAGAAGACACATAATGATGTGCTCAAATCCGATCTTGATGCAGCTTAATAGAGCGGGAAATCATGCTTTTTAACGTATATTACCAGAAATAAGTGTATATACATGTTTACGACCATGAGGGAACTCGATTTTCAAGGTTTTCGGAACCGATAAGGGGGAGTGGACCTCATCCTTTCAGATCAATTCAAATATCATACTTAAGCATGAAAAAAATGCTAACATTAATACCAGTAATTAACTAACATCACCTTGCAAATTAA
>JABUQX010083718.1:17500-20000 GCA_015478945.1 Trachelipus rathkii | reverse complement strand
GGAATACATTGCTGGAATGCTGGTAACAATTTTAGTGCGGAAAATGTAAAAAAAAAAAAAAAAAAAAAAAAATATATCTCAAAAACTACAATAGCTACAGCGAAAAGGAATAACTTTTTGGAATCCTGTGGTAAAATATTTAGATATAAAATGTAAAAAAAACTAAAAAAATAAAAAAAAATTATTGGTAATAATTATAGTATTATTAGAGTAGCCTATTTAAAGACATTTTATTGGTTACTTCGTATTAAAATAAAAGACTTTCTTATTAAATGTTGTGCTTTTTTTTTTTTTACTAAAGAATGCCCCAAGGGATACCGCACCGATGGCAGGAGTCGGGGTCTCTCGGCCTTCCGGGGAACTACGGGGTAGGACTAATTCCCCCCCTCCGGGGAGGGTCTCCGGAACCCCCGCTCTTTGGTATTTGGGGTCGCGGGGGTTCCTCCGACCCCTTCCCCTACGGGGTATGGAAACGTCCCCCCCCCCTGTGTTCCCCCGTCGGCTCGAGCCCCCCTACATTGCCGTGTAATACCTTTACAAATAAATATCATATTATGTCCTCTGCTCCTAAAAAAAAAAATGGCCTAATTTATTTTATTTATTTTATTATTTTTTTTTTTACATTTTCCTAACAAAAATTTTACAAGGGGATTCCAAAAATGTATTTCTTTTTTCGCCTGAGCTCATTGATATTCTTTTACATGTTAATTTATTTTCTTTATTTTTATTTTTTTATATTATGTTTCCGCAATAAAATTTTGCCAGGATTCCAACAACTGTATTCTTTTTCTCCTGTAGCTATTGTAGTTTTTGAAATATGGATCGATGATAGTTGTCGCCGCTTTAAACCAAATATCACCATATATACTATATATATATATATATAATGTATATATATATATATATATATATATATATTATATATATATTATATATATATACTATATATATATATATATATATAATATATATATATATATAATATATATATATATGAGTCTTCTATATTTTTTGACGGTAGACAGATTTATAGGATTCCAAAAAATTGAAAAGATAGATAATAAAATAGCTAGAAAAAATTTAATCAAAAGAATCCTTATTACAAGTTGAAAAATATCGTTTTTATATATATTTAAGAAACAAATTATATAAAAAGTATCCTTATGAAAAATATTTGAACTTCCCAATCTCATGTTTAATTTGTACTGCTTAATATAAATATATAATATATATACATAAATATATAATTATATAATATATATATAATATAATATATATATATATATATATATATAATATAATATGTATATATATATTATATATATATTATATATATATATATATTATAGTTATTATATATATATATAAGCGTCGATCATATAGTTATACATACTCGGTAAAAAGTTACTGTGATAACTAACGCCCACACGGACGGGGAGCTCGGATAAAAAAAAAATTCACAGGTAGCCTCTATGATACATAAATAAACGTTTTAGGGTCGAAAAAAAAAATCATATCTCAAAAACTACAATAGCTTACAGCGAAAAAGGAATACATTTTTGGAATCCTGGTAAAATTTTAGATAGGGAAATGTAATAAAAGAATACCCCAAGGTATACCGCACCGATGGCATACGGGGTAGGACTATTTCCGCCCCTCCGGGAGGGTCTCCGAAACCCCCGCTCTTGGGTATTTGGTTGTCGCGGGGGTTCCCCGCCCCTCCCCTACGGGGTATGGAAAACGTCCCCCTCTCTGTCCCCCGTCGGCTCGAGCCCCCTAAATTTTTTTTTATTATTTTTTTATTTTTTTATTATTTTCTTTTTATCATTTGTTTGTAATAAGCTTTACACGCTGGTTCCAAATATATGTAATTGGTGTTTCTGTAAGTGTCGTACTTTTCGAGATATTTCGTTGTGTATAAAAAAAAAAAATTTTTTTTTTTTTTTTGTCACCCATCTCTCCTATAAGCTTTATATGCTGATTTCAAATATGTAATGAGAGATTTTTCTAGATAATGTTTGAAGGTCTCACTATGTGTCACATAGTCTTTTATATAATCGTGATAAATTTTTATATTAAAGTGTATGTCTCGCACTTTAGAGGCTCTCACCTCCAGCACTGGAACATAACTGTGTAGGTAGATATAAATTCTTTTCCACCCTGAGACAATAGTAAAAACACGAAAAAAAATGCTCCTCAATAAACTCGACGGACGAGTCTTAAACAACGAAATAATCGTCTAGTGGCCGCTACTCCTTATATAGATAGGCTGATATAGTGATACTATATGATTGTAACTGCATATTATAGTAAGTCCAGGTAGCCTCTCATTATGCAATCTATCACATATCTGGTGTATACGCATAGTCGTCGTCTTTAGTTTATTGCCCTTATACGATACGAAAGTCACGCTCTCTGCGCGTAGTATATATATATTAATAATATATATTATATTATAATAAATATATATATAATATTATATATATATATATATAATATA
>JABUQX010083718.1:0-12500 GCA_015478945.1 Trachelipus rathkii | reverse complement strand
CGGGCAAAATCATAACTTGACGAAACTGTTATATTCTCCAATTTTATACATCCTTAATATTATTAATATAAAAAATACTAAAATAATCCATCAACAGAAAATAATTGTCTCAAGACCTCAAACGCAATATATTCATTTAGATTGGATTGATTTATACGCACCCATAAGACGTAATTTCAGACTCTTTCTGCTGGGATCGAACCTGGACCCTAGCAGAATTCTGCGCTGCAATTGGTGTTCTGACCACCTAGGCCACGACTGATAATACAAATTCAAACCCGCCACTGTGTCTAAATACATTTATTTGACACTGAAAGCGGATTTGGGTGTTTTCTCGCTCTGGAAAAATAGTGATATTTTGCGGTTTTATGGCAATTTATTTTCTGTAACATTTTGGCCCCGGGTTCCCTTGAGTATTTTCACCTTGCGCGGGTACCCTGTTTGGCCCAGGCCATAGTGTGAACAACGGGAGTTCTGCCGGAGGTTAGATGTTCGAGACATGCCTCACTCCTTCTGGGAAGCCTTAGATTGCTTTCAGAGGAAAAGTAGCGGGTTCCTTTAGTTCATCGTGGTCTGGTTGGGTCAACCCTTGCACGCACATCGCTGGGGTCCAGGGGTTCGATCCAGCAGGGATGAATGCTATTAGGGTGTTAATTTACTACAACCGCATAATTATTAATAATTGATGATTCAGACGCAGATATTTGTACGCATAGAACTCTAAATAAAGGCAAGTTATTTTATTAAAGATTTGCAATTAATTATAATTTCCGTAACAACACAAGTTAGAATGCGCGAGGCACCTCATATAATAATTTAATTAATGCCAGCGAGTTTATTATTAAACTTATTATAACGGTCTAAGAGGTAATTTATTTTTAGGCTAATAACAAATCGTCACTCGATTGATTTGAGAAATGAACAATCTTTGGATTCTCATATTTGATATAGGTATACAGTGTATGTGAAATGAGCTTTCTGTCAATTATGTAACTCTGTACCTCCAAATGTTCTAAATTATATATGCAATTCTGATAGGTATATATTTTTTTTTAATTCTTATATATGGGAGAAAATCAAAGTTCACTATTTGACTAAGTCTGCTTCTACAAGATTACAGAATCTTTCACAAACGACTTTTCATAAAAGAAGTTTAACAAACTTACATTTCCAAAGGTTACTTACATAATCTGTTAAAAAAACAGATCAACGAAAAGCAAGCCACAGAAATCTTAATCTTCTAAAAAATGTCAAAGGATTATTAGCCACCTATTATCTATTCAAAATAAAACCATCCTTTATACTTGACGAATTACTACCTTAGCCTTCTCTAATGTAAATATTAGCCCCACCAGCTCCTTCAGTTCCCCTCCATTCGTCGCCTAATTTCAATCAACTTTTTCCTACTACTATCTCCCATTCGTCATTCTATAGGCTATTACGAGTATTTTCAGTTGGCCCTCCTGGCAACTTTTGCGACGATCTTCAATCTTCTCAATAGCAGCTCTGATAAAATAAATTTAACCTCATTATACTTTCGAATATGAGTGAAGTTTCGAGACGAAATTAATACAAGTGTTAGTATGATGCTTTAATTTTTAAATATCAATTCATTATGGTAGGAATAAAATAATATAAATATGATGGGACAATACGGTCTTTTATACATTCATAAAAAATAAAAAATTAATGATAGATATGAATACTTCAAAAGTCATGACTTTAATTCGATAAGTAATTTTTTCTCCGTTAAACCACACTACCTTACTTCTTTTTCCGTAGGTTACAGGAGCGAGGTAAGGAGTAAATCAAGTCTGCCTCTGTCCAACATAGCTTTTCCACACGATACGCATTTATGGTGTTACCGATTTTTCGTTTTCATCAACTTTAGTTGTCTTGACGTACGTACTCGAATAAACATAATTACTACAACAACTTGTGGTTTACTAGACAGGGATTACAGTTACATTTTTTATTTATAAAAATAAAATTAAACTTAATGAATTTGTGCAATTTCGTGTTTACGTCTTTAATTTATTAATCGCCATAAACTAATAAAACATATATTTTGCATTATTGCATTACGAGACCCTAAGGTCATGTTAGCTTCCCCCATCAAGATATTTGACCTTAGATGCTGATACCACTATTTTGAAGGATTGCTTCTATTAAGTTTTTAAGCAGATCACTAAATCAAATTCTAAAATATTCTAATTGGCGTGAAGGGGTTAATGGCGAGATTCGAGAAACCTCTAACGCAAATCTATTAACCATAACTTTAAATTTTACTAATTTAATAATATATAATTGCTTGACCCTTAGTTCCTTCATAGCTTAACAAGTTGATCCGCTTTAAGTTAACATATCTATGGTAATGAAAAATGAAGAGAAACAACTCGATTATTCATATTAGAGCAGCAACTTTAGGTTTTCTCTATACTCTTTAACGTGGATTTAAGTCGAAATTCATTTAAAGTATGAAGAGGAAGAATTCAAAATGTTTAAATACAATAAAGTATATTTAAAATATTATTAAGAAAAGTTGAATTTTTCAAAAAATTGAAACTTCATACTATAAGCCAACAAAATAACAGAGGTATGCACAAGCTGGTTTGCATCCGATAAAATTACTTTATTACCATGTGGAAAGTTGAGATGCCCTGACGTATTATATTCTCAAGGCTTACAACATCAATGTATCTTTGTATATTATACTAGTCGCTTATGCGCAGATCCATATAAAGACAACTCTATATAAATTTGGTAGTTTCTTGAATTTTCGTTAGCCTATGGATATTTCGCAGTGTAAAGGTAATAATGTTTTTTTAAATGAATATCAGAAACTCAAACACATCTTCTAAATGTCCCGAGCGTCGACGCACGCAGATTAAAAATTATTCTCGCTTCTGATGTCTCTCCCCTTGATAAAATCTACTTCGTTATTTGAAATTATCATTAAAGATAAAGAGGACTTTCCCTGAAAAAAAAAAAAAAAAAAAAAAAAAAACGCAATTTGTATCCTATCACAACATATTTTATAATATTATATTTAATTGAATTTCTTTTAATGTGCTATCTAATAATTTACCAAAAAAGAAAAATACTTAACGTGTGAGAAAGAATTCTCAAATGCCTGAGGGTCTTGTCCCACTTGTTCGATTAATTCATTTAACTTTCTAACCCTTTCTTCAATGTTTTATTTCCCATTCATCATTACATCATGATGCACTGCCGAAATTTTTTCGCTGCAATTAAAGGTTAACAATTATTTTTTTCTTCTTTTACTACAAAATCAACTAAAACTGATAAAGAAAGCGGACAAAAGCACTTACCTTATTTAAAATTAGTAGCGATAGTTATTTTGTTTCTAAAAAAAATCTAATTATTAGACATTTGAACTTAGCTGCAAAAAGACAAGAAGCTATAGTAAACCAATTTACTTATATCGACTTAATTGTAAGTTCTTTAATTACAGTTATTTATTTTTTTAAGAAAAACATATTTAAAAGCTCCATTGTTCAAATGAAAACAGTAATTGAATTTTCAAACGGTTAACGAATTTGTAATTTTACAACACTGTTATAAAGATAATGCTACTTACAGAAAAAAAAAAATTACTAAAGTTCTTTACTTTTGATATGCATTTAATTAAACTTAATGTCCTATTGTCATATACAAGTGCAGTCAGTGTTGTAATTTGGAGGAAGCCTCTGAAGTTTCGTTCGTACTCGGGACATAACCGAAACTGTACCATACAAACAAAATACATCGCAAAAAAAAATAGTAATGCAAAAGTTTAAACTGTTAGTAAAATAAATTAAGTAACTACTGAACAACTTAGTATACAACTTTCTTAAAAATTGAAGTTGATTACAAAAAAAAAGACTTCCTAAATATGTCGCCGTAATTTATCAATCAATTTCCAATATCAAATAAAGGAGCTTCTCCTTTAAAGGGTAGTTAATCGATATATATCGAACGAACAATGTAAATCGATTTTTTTTCGATTTATTCAAGGCAAAAGTGCGACAAGGTTGCCAAATGAGTTTTTTTTTTTTTTTTTTTACTACAAGGAATACCCAAGATTATTAGCAAGATTGAGAGCGTTCTAGGAAGGTGATACTCTACGTCTCAAGCAGAGGTGGACTACGGGGGTGACTTCTGTCTTCGCCCCTCATGTTCCCTTACCGTCGTGTCTCTGAGCCCCTTAAAAAAGTGCATAAATATAAAATAAAATAAGAAAAAAAAAGTTAACTAATAATAATAATTATTCATGATAATAAAAAAAGTAACTCTACTGGAAACTTTTACGATCTTTCTTTTGGGGTTTTACTAACACGTGACACTGGCTATTGGACTGCACGAGCAAAGAAGATTTTCTGCGTAAAATGTCATTTTATCACAAATGTTTTCTGTAACTTACCTAAATATTAAAGTCGAAGATAAATTATGTGTCTCTCATCAGATAAAATGATGAATAAAATACAATAAATCGAGATTACGCTCGTGTAAAAACCCTCTTATGAAAACTCAGCTATTTTGCAATTACTTAACGTTAACTAACGTTTAACGCGAGATCTTGCAGAAAGAGGGGTACAACAATACAGATGGTTTATTTTTTCGAAATATGAACAATGACTAGCGAGCTGTGCCACTCAAGAGTTGTCGAACACCGAACGTATCATATATATTTTTCAAAATAGGACATGGCTGGTTTTAACATATGCGGCAGAACTTGTATAAGCGATATTACCAAAGGAAAAGCGCGGGGTGAGATGGGCGAAGAGTTATATTCGTTCTCGCAGAGCAAAAAAAGCTTGGCAGCTCGCGCGTCAGTTAAGTGAGCAAGGCTCGAAAAATAACTGTATAAATGATTGGGTTTATTCCCTTGAATATTGCACAAGAACATGAAAAGGGCTATGCTCGCATATATATATATATTATATAATATTAATATTAATAAATATATATATTTATTTATTATTTATATATATTATAATAATAATAATTATTATTTATACCTATATACTATCTTTAGTAATACTATTTATATTTATATTATATATATTGGCGCAAAGTACGTTAACGGCTAAACGGCTACACGGAACGGAAGGTCGGATAAAAAAAAAACTCTGTGCGCATCTAGCCTCATATGAATAACTATAATTATGTCATGGGTGTTGAAGAATGAAGTTTAAGTAGGGTGGACGAAATTAAAAACTAATTTTGATGTCTTAAACCTGTATTGTAAACCGTTTTTTTTGTGTGCGACAAAATAAGAGGAAGAGGGACTTTTATCGGCAACGAGCAAACTAGTTTAGATTTCATATCGAGAAAAAGTTATGATTCGCTGTTGATGGAAAAATCTTCCTTCGCATCTGTGGCTAAGTTATCGAACCAAAAAAATTTATCTTTCAAAAACTAAGCGAGTTTTGTAAGTTTCGGAACGGATTAGGTTAAGTTACTTACATACTATATATATATATTATACGTATATATTCTCATAAATAATAATACTTATACTATATATATAATCATAAATATAATATATATATATATAATATCTTAATTACTATAGTATATATATATAAAATAATATTTTATATATTTTAGTAATACTTGTAATAAGAATCTGGACCCATATCATATTTTTTTTTTTATAATTTCAGTTCTCACTCTCTCGCAATAAACGATAATTACAAATCTCGATTATAATACGAAAATACTCTGTGTCATAACCCATAACTACCCTAACAATCTCACTCGAAGAGTGTTATATAATAACATACGGTGAACATAAAGAAAACCATAATTGGAATTTTAGTATTAATAAGCTAAGAATGAACTGGTCTTACATTAGAGGATGGGCATATAGTGCCGAAAAGAGTTTATATTTAACTTAGCATCATATCTTAAAATATTTTTGTTCGTATAGAAAGATGTGATGTTTCTTAACATGCATCACATTGGTGAAGTTTATTAAAGTTAATGAAGTGTTTTAAATCTTTGCTGATATAAAATTAATAGTGTTCATAAATATTTAGACTCTGTTGGTCAGAGCTACTCCGACTTAAACCAGGTCCAGTATTTGCTAGGAAAAAGTTTCAATAGTGACATGTACCAATAGACGGTTCAGTAGAGGCATTAATCAACCATTTTTTGCCAATTTTTAGATTCTTAAACTCGATTAAACACCGTTAACAATTTGTAATCGCAATGCGTTAAGGTTTTTTCCCTGTAATTGGATTTTTTTTCTTTTAAGCTTTTGGTTCAGATGTATTAACTTATACGAGCTATAGTTCGGGTACCTTTACAATTAATTGCATATAGGTTACGGTTTCGCTACTGGGATCTCCAATCTTCTATTAGCAATACATACCTTCTTTTCCCGCTTCAATAAATCCATTTTAGGTTTAAGGTTTCATTTATAAGGCTTACCATAAATGTATTAGGTATAGGTGTATCTGGGGCGCTACTTACATAATTATATTTAGCGATTATGGGCATACTTGTGTGCTTTAGTAATGGTCTCAGGTCAGGTATATCAGAAAACAAATAGTTGGTTTTTTTTTTGGTTCATTAAGGGCGTAGACACAAGAAGATATACAAATATTAACAAATAACATAAAAATATATACATAATTATAGTATTTATATACTAATATATATATAATATATATATATTATTAATATATAATATAATAATATAATTAATTTAATATATATTATAATATCTCAATGTTCATATTCGCCAACAAAGTAAACTAATTTTGCTGCGCCCCAACTGCTTATATTGTTATTTTTAATCATTTATCTATTTCTCCGAGTATTATATGTACTCAAATAGAAAATTATTCCTAGTCACGTATATAGGAAGGAGTATATATAAATAAATATATTAATAATCTATCTCAATACATATATACTACCAACCTTAGTGTAGTACTACATAATTATTATCAAAAAAATAATATAAATTGAAGGCGCTCTTATGAGTAGATCAGAACTATTAATAGTGATAACTTATAGATCTCGATATATCATAATTAGTTATAGTGATATTAGTAATACGATCAGCAAATCGAGTATACTCACTATATATATCATATATATGAGTATATGTAATATATATATATAATGGTAACGCTATATATATATTATATATTATAATATATATTATATATATACTATTATATATACAATATATGTATATGTATATATATGTATACATATATATAAAAATCGCTTATATATATATTATATATTATTATATATATATATAATTAAACGACTATTAATTAATATTTATATACGAAATCATATAATATATATATTTATCTATTTATTTATAAAACTTTATCTATTTATTAAAAACTTTATTTAATTATACTAGTATTTTAATTTGTAGAACTGCCTACTCAAATAAATATAGATAATACTATATATATATACTATATACTATATATATATATATATACTATACTTATATATAAATATAATAATATATATATATAATATTATTTTATATGATACAGTATATATATATCGTTTGGAACTGAACAGAGTGTTGGTATCAAACATGTGACTCTCCAGTGCTTTATATATACTATATATATATATATATATACTATATATATAATTATATTATATATATATATATTTATATATATATATATTATATATATTGTGTGTGTGTGTGTGTGTGTGTTTCGAAAATTTGCTAAAACTGTTCTCGGTGTGTGTGTGTGGGTGTGTCGGTCTGTGGTGTGTGTTCAATATATGCATGAATGTGTTCTGTTTTTCATGGCGATAGGTATGTACTATGTAGCCTATATAGTTTCACATTTACAAACTATAAATATTTGCGTAATTTAAATTACAATAAACAAAGATTATTATTTAAAATTACTTACTCTCACTGTGCTTAATCGTAAATGGTGAATATATCGAAAAAAAGGAATTTTTATTAGGAGGGCGAAGGATGCGTACTAGAGTCATAAGTGCCGAGGAAATTTGGGGAGGGCGTAGGTACAAGAGTGGAAGATTAACTATTAATATAGTCACGTGACCGTCTTAACGCCACGTTTTTTCCAATATTTCATATTGCTTTACAATACGCCGCACAAAAAAATAGTTCTCGCTTACAGAATCCACAAAAAAAATTAATTACTTTGAAATCTTCTTATTCTTCCGCGCGGACTAAAATAATGGTTATAATGTATTTTCTGAAAATAACTTTCGTTTAATTTCAATAACCGCTAAAAGTTACTAATTCAAACACTATATTAAACGTTATAGTATGCTGTTAAGTAACTTTAGTTATATAAATCACCATGTAAGTAACAGATGCTGAACATGAAAGCAATGTGAGTTATTTTGTAGAGTGAAAATAACACTATATAATTTTACTCGAAAATATATTATCTAGTTCGTCTCTCATAGTCATGTACCTATATATATATATATATATAATAATTAATAAACTAAATTAATTGTGTAAATATCTAGTTCTCGCTCTATGACTGATACTCATATAATGATAATAATAATATATATACATTAATTTTCATAAAACTAAGTTCTATATGCTCATATATATATAAGTTATCACCCACCTTCTGTTCCCTCGCCAACGGACATGGGATAAACAAAATGGTAGGACTGCGTGACGTGCACCGAAACCGAAATAGATAAGTAGAAGAATATGAGACACAAGGTTCAGAAAAAGTAAAAGTTAATCTCGTGACCACATCGCCCTCTTGGTATACCCTATTAGTGAGCTAACTCGTACGTCGGCAATATACAGAAAAATCCACCACATAAGACTTTCACGGACGGCAAGACGGACCTCACTATATCATTTCTCTCGATCGAATTATGGGGTTCATCCCCTCGCGCGGTTGCCACACCATACCCCCTCAACACAGAACCGCCCCGCCATTTCACTTCTCGTATTATTCACCTTGTCTTTCTCGATGTTCTTGCCAAACTTACCATTACATCTCGTCTACAGAGCATTCCTAATTACTGGAATTCATATTCACTTTTTTCAGTGGATCTGCCCAAGCCCCGCGTCGATTTCCCAACACACTCACTTTACTATAACATCCGTCTATTCAACCGTTACTTTACTTATCATCCATCCTTTCCACATGACCATACAATCTCAAACCAATGCTACTTTATTTATTTCTCTCATTATTATCGACCTTTCCTCACGCCACAACACAGCTACTTCTATATAGCTTTGACTCTCCTCTTTACTCCAATTTTCTCTATAGCTTAACACCCCTAAGATTGTCCCATCTGCAAAACAATTACTATACTGATTGCCCCACTCCTCTTATCGCCCAGACTCACACTAGTCGCTAGCCTACCCCTATTACATTTAACACAGGTAACTACATACCCTTATGAAAGAACCTAGCGCACTTCAAAACTTAGTTCCTTAACAATCCACCATCGAAATTTTATATCATGCACCAGCCACTCTTCCTGCCATTCAACTTTTCCTACTCATCGCTACTTCATATCACTTGTGTCACCCTTTCTTCTAATATTTTATATATTCTAAATATTTAAACTCAGATTGCTCCAGCTGCTCACCATCTAAACTAATAAACTCTCAACACGGGAATGTCCTCATCACAACCATATAGTATGTAATTATATATTATTATATATATATTATATACCTCTATATAACCATTATCAAGTGAGTGAAGTTATTGACTTAAAAAATTATCAATCATTTTGCTGTTAAGACAGCTTGAAGAATGTTTTTTATATATAAAATATTAAAATATAAATAAATATATATTACTATATATTTATTATGTAATATAATAATATATATTATAATAATATATGATACTCGATGGCTTCAAATCCATAAGTTTCTGTAAGCATAATACGATGGTCTTAATCCAAGTGTTTTTGAAAGCATAATTTTACATTCACTCACTTGAAACGTTGGCTTTCTATATCCACACAATTTCCGTGAAACCTTTTTTTTTTCGTCACATATTAATAGGAATGGCTAAAGTCCCTCTTCTTTTCTTCGAGACATCTATTGTTAATACGCCAAACGTATATTGTATATATGAACACTTTTTTCAAGCTGGATATTTTTTTACATAATGACAGAACAAAGTATCTCATTATTTTGTGAGACTAGAAACCAAACCGCTTAACAGGAGAGGCGACATTTATTTGGAGGCGAGGGATGTAATACCAGTGAGTTTTTTCACGAATCGCTACTTGATGTGTCATGCTGATCTAGATCTCAGTGGTAGTTTCGCTTCTTTGCTACTTTATGTGCTTTCGTGCTTGTTATTTGAGGTCTCTTCTCATTAATTCTAATACTAATTCTCGAGAGGAATTGCTCTCCCTAAAAATAAACTTATCTCCAGTCTTCGCATCCGCATCGCCGCCGTACTCCGCCGAAATGAAGGCGTAAAAGGACGATCTCTGAAGTTAGCCTTCGATATATATAACCAGTTCCGGTCTTCCACGTGTGAAACTATCTTGTGTAGTGACGCAATTTTTCAAAGCACTCAATTCCCTACCTATATAATATATTTTAATATTATATATATATATAATTATATAAATTAAATTATATATTGATATTATATATATATATCTTATTTAATTTTATGTGTTACTCCCTAATATATATAAAAATTATCAATATTGAGAATCGGATAATTTTATCCTATTTTACTTATTATACTATTTCAATATAATAATAATATATAATTATATATTTATGAGTATATATATATATATTCTCTTTATCCTCCTGAGTTTTTTTATAACTACCCATAGAAATGGAAATATTAAAAAAAGAGAGTTATAGTGCGTAGTGTTTAATTTGCAACAGATAGTATAGTCGCAGTAGTTAAGTAGTATAGTGCATCTGTTAGTCTCCGAAAGGAACAACGTCTGCCACACCACCCATAACTCCTCCGTGAGCCAAGTGCCCTGGCGATTACATACGTAAGTGAAAAGCTCATCGCAGTTGTAGTGGAGAAAAAATCCACCCTTAGGGTTTTACAAGACTGCGTACGGACCCCTCACTCTTATGTATTTCTTCTTCCGAACAAGCCAAACTACCCTCTTCTCTAGATCCCCCACCATTCACTCTCTACTATGCCACCTTTTCGCGTCGCCTCTAGCCAATACTATACTCGATTTCCATTCCTTTAAGACAATTCCTTTTACAATCTCAATCCACATATTTGGGATCTCCCAGGTGATTAGAATCTCTCCAGCACACTCACCACGATATAATGAGTATTACATCCGCTTAGACCATACTGTTCCTTATCACCCTTTCCTAACCACATGACCAAACCACTAATACATTACTATCTACCTCTTATTTGCCTAATTGCACACATTCATCACATCCATCCCACAAATTTCTATACTACTCGATCAATCTCTCATTCAGTTATTATCCAATTCTTCTTGCACTGCATAAACAAGCCCTTACAATACAATTAACTCACACGTTCCTGACGCACACTATTGCCACCATTAGAGTCTATCATATACACCTCTTTGAAATCTATCCATAGCATTCGTTACTACTATTGCATTAACTACTACGCCTGGGTAAACACTACCCTCATGCCAAACACCCTAGCGCCACTCGAAACTTTATATATGTAGTAATAATATAACAATAATTCTATAGCGTTTATTTTTATTCTAGAAATATTATATATACATATATATATTATATATATATATATATATACATGAACTTATTATACATTATATTAATTATGTAATTATAGTAATTAGCCTGTGTCATAGAAAGTTAGTATATTATATATTATACAATATACGATAAATACTTATATATAATATCCATAATATATATATTTTTCTATATATATTCTAATAATATAATAATAAAAATACTCATTAAGGCGATGTTCTATGTATATAAGTTCGTACGATAACGTATATATATTAACATGGACCATAAGTCCCGTGCTTTTAGGCGGTGACAGTATTCTCCGCCGTTCATTTTATATATCGACCCAAGTCCCGCTCTTCTTTAAATTAAAAAAACTGTCCGCTTTTTTTTGAGAAGTCCCGCTTTTCCAGAGAGATCCCGCTATTTTTTCCCTTTTCAATAATAAAATTATTTTAAATTGTTGAGAGATATTATATATAATATTATATATTTAATATAATAATATATATTATATATAATTTATATATTATTTTATTTTATACTCTACTATATATATAAATATATATCATATACTACATATATATATAAATATATTATTCATATATTATATAATATCAAGCATAAAGTCAAATAACGAAAATAGATATAAAAGTATATAGTAGATTAGTGAGCACTATATTAAAGCAATAAATAATTGAATGAGAAACACCACTGGTGTAACACTTCTTTAACCGATGCGACAGCAACCATGCTCTACATTAAATTGTTTCCCCGTATGGATCTCTCT
>JABUQX010083717.1:15000-40621 GCA_015478945.1 Trachelipus rathkii | reverse complement strand
TACAAATAAAAATCAAATAAAAAAAGAAAATGTGCAAGAGAATAAAAAATAAAAAAAGAAATATAAATAAAAAAATACCACAAGAAAACATAGAAAAAAACTACACTCAATGCATATAAAAACAATAATTTCAAAAACTGAAAAACAAAATCCGTACAATACAACGAAAAAAATAAAAATATAAATGATAACAAAACATGAAGTATTAAAAAAATAACATAGACTATAGAAACAGCATACAACCTAACCACCACTCCACACAAAACAAAAAGTAGAAACCCAGTAATAATCAAGCAAAAACATAAATAAAACAAAAATTACTATGAAATATATTTAAATATTGTCAAAAAAAAAGAAAAAGCATTATT
Source organism: Trachelipus rathkii (assembly GCA_015478945.1). Lineage (NCBI taxonomy): Eukaryota > Metazoa > Arthropoda > Malacostraca > Isopoda > Trachelipodidae > Trachelipus > Trachelipus rathkii. The sequence goes on along the minus strand of JABUQX010083717.1, from coordinate 40,253 downwards.
AATATGTTATGATTTAAAACTAACAAAACGTATTGGTAATGGTTACAATAAAAATAAAATTACAAATTAGATTTAGATTCCCAGGGAAAATACGAACAAAGGTAATACGAATACCAATAAATCTATTAATAAACAAGTATAATGACTTCAATACAACATGACATAGATAACCAACAAACTATACAAAAAGTAAAAAATCTAAACGTTAATTCATTAGTCTAAACGAGAATATGCCTTAGAGGAAAAGTTAAAAAAAAAAATTGAAATAGGATTACGTTTTGTACAGCACGAATGCTAGTTACTTTTACTGACGTTAAGATGTGGAAAACGTATGAAAAAATGTTAATGTAGAATATCAAGTCAACATCTATCTCACCACCCCCCCAAACGTGAAAAACACACCGCATTAAGGATACAAAAAAAGAAATGTCAACAGAGCTAAAATAACCACCACCCACCTCCTCTGTCATATGTACACCGAGTATATTAACCTCTCACATCATAAAAACCACAAACACCTACCAAGTCCCCCACATCGATAATGCTCAATAGCCTCCTCTTTAACATCGGTGAACCAAACCACAAAAACACTGCTCCATACAGTAAACATCCTACCAGCCCATCCATACTTCACGGCCCCCTCTCGCACACAACACTCACCCGTATCAACCATCACTCAATAACCACCAGACTTATTTACACCTGTAAACCACTATCGTTAAATATGCAGCTCTCGATTCGTTACCCGAATTAGCCACTTCTAACGAGAAGAATATTTACCCTTCTTGCACATACGAAACATTAGGCTTCCATTCGATCACCGCTCAGACAACACCAATACCACCAATACCACCACAAACCTCCATTCTATGCATAATATATCTATTCTAATTCGGTTACAAACAAAAGAACCCACCAGAAATATCAACATAAAATACATTTAAGGGTTGTATTATACCACTATTTACTTCTCAGGTAGGTAGTTTCGCAACAACCCAAACCCACCACCAAAGATTCTGACTCCGGATCGACAGCAGAACATCTCACCCCACGCGTAACTCTCATAAACGGTTCTCTGATTAACCTACATCCTCTCCACCCGAGCGCGATATCTCATCGTATAAATTACACCACACACCACCTGATACAACAACACTACAACCCCCCCCACATCAACCCTCAATCTTATACATACATGACCTTAACTTCACCATCAAACCGGCCTTCTGGCGACTGCTACATTCGACCAACCTTCGCCAACACTTATCATCAAACAGCAGGCGAAGCAATCTCCGAAACAGATCTACCAACCTCATACCAAACTACACCACAACCTATCATGCCAACTCCAACCAACACACTTCATGATCGCATGACAATAAAACCTAAAAGATAAACAGACTCCCTATTCCACCATGTTCATAAGTCTCACGAGATATTCTCTCACATTGAAAAACTGGGAACGGAAGTACTACCAAAAACGACCAAGGGTAAAGATCTAAAAAACTCTCTAAACTTTGCCAACTCCTTACGTCCCAGCTTACAAACAAGGCTCATTAATATAGCAATGACCTCCTAACGGTCCCCAGGCAAGTTAATGAATACACAAAATTTTTGCACCAACAAGCTAAATCTTGCCACCAATATCCGTTCATGTCAACAACATCACCCCGCCAAATAAATAGAGATCTCGCATTATAACTTGACCTACGTTGTATCAACACCTAAACATCAGGTAGTACGCGATTCACTATTACTCTGGACCTTGTCTTACTCGTAGATATAAAGTACGTTATGATTCACCTCAAGCCTATTAGACCACCTTCCAATACTCAGAAGTAAACAACTCATTACTATTGATCACATCGTCTCAGCCATTACCGATACGTATTACAATCGAAAAGGTATACCAAAAGAAAACGAGTTTAAGATTATACGCTATACATAATTTTCTGCTGTATAAAATAAATATAACAATAATGTATAACCTAGTTTAGATTCACAATTGTCAATGTTGGCACAGATGCAATGTTTATCACTTTCAAAGTCAAGCGACTAGGACTTATGTTTAGTCAAACATTAACGTATATAGTCTACTTTATACATGAAATTAGATCAGAGTAATTGGAACCTTATTTAGTTAATCGTCTAAAGCAAAGCAGTTACAATATTCATCTGCATTAAGATGTGTAACAGAGCAATTTCGATCGTATGAAAATAATATTATTATTCTCTAGACCCATATAAAGCAAAAAATGTATATGTCCACTCAGAGACATTTAAATACTATGTGAACAAACTTCTGTTCACCACAGTTAAAATAAGCACCCCTACTTATCGCACACTGTACGAATAAATCGATATTACACACACCAAGACACCGATTGCCCGACAAATCCAGCTACAAATAAAATCTTATAACAAAGCTAATACTTAACCATGTTAATGTAAAAAAGTACCATCCGATATAAGCTCACATATGTTAAAGCAGCACAAATAGCCATGTCTGAACCTAACCAAAAAGATAACAGTGAATAACAGCGTTAAAACAGTCTTTGATATGTAACAAAATTGTTGTGCTTACAACCATTTACCTGTTGTCCACCAAATCAAATGTAGGATTTAGTATAACAAAAAACAAAACACTAAAAAAGAAAATACTTATTCCTTTGCATCTGACTCATACTCTAAAAGTGACAAGTAAAAAGAGTAATAAATATTCAATAAGGTTTAGATGATTGCTAGTAAGCTATTCCACCTTCATCTTGAAAACTAATTTGTATATTTATAGGTAATGTTTACCAAATATGATAACTCGAAAAATGTAGAAACACCTTGAATCAACTTATGCTGTTTGACATTATATAGCAGGAAACTGACAGAACAAAAGAGAGTTGATGGAATTTTAGAGAAAGAATAAAAATTGAGATTAATTATATTACTTAAATATTATCTATTCTACTAAAATTTTCGAATACAAGATTTCAAAGAACATAATCAACAATCTTTTAAAGTAAATCCATTTGACTATAAATCCCAAGAAAAGAATAAAGGAAGACAAAATCAAAAAAACTAGCAAACACAAAATCAAAAACAGCAATCTACAAACGATCAACAAATCACCAATAAATCAATAGACAAATCACAGTAGATCCATCAAACATATTGGTACATTATTCAAGCAAAGAGATCGTCGAAGTTAAAAGAATGACATTAACATGTTTAAATAAAAATATTATCTGAATTCAGGCATAGGTCAAATCCATAGCAAGTTAGATTTAAAAGTAAAAATTTAAGACACTCAATTATAAATAGAAAATTAGATCAATAGATCAATAAGAATCATAGGTATTCCGTAAAAAAAGACGAAACCTGACTCGGGGGGGGGGGAGGGCCTAGCTTATAATTAAAGTAAGATGATTTCATTTTTATATGATATGGCTGAACAGAATTGGATATGATACAAAAAACCAACTTAATTAGAAGTATTGATGATCTAAAGAAGGGCCACAATTAATGTAAAAAGAATCAATATAAATCAACAATATGCAATGTTTAAGTTTTAGAGTAAACTAGATATAGCTAAATAATAAGAAAGTAAATCCTAGAGAATGGAATATTGAAAGTATTGGCAACAATTAGAAAATTACTGTAAAAGATTTATATAACTGATAGCTGGTAAACATTAATTGAAATAGTGTAAATGCTTTTCCTTGAGAATAATTTAAGATTTACCAAATGACCATTATCAAAAATAACACCACTATACAAATCAAATAGGATCAATAGATCAAAAAAAACAGCTTCTAGATGGAAGTAAGTGGATAAAAATTAATTGAAATAAAATAATGCTTTTACTTGAAATTAATTGAATTGAAAGAGAGATAACGTAAAAACATGGACGTAATCATCAAATTGATGATTGCAAAAAAATAAAAATAATAATCTAAAGGACATTAATAGTATCAATAGCTTCTAATAGTCAATCTAAATTGATAATACGCAAAAAAAAAAAAAAATAGGTCGGAAAAAAAATAGAAAAAAAAAAAAAAAAAAAAAAAAAGGAAAAAAAAAAAAAAAAAAAAAAAAAAAAAAAAAAAAAGAAAAAAAAATAATGGTCCGCAGGTTTTGTGAAAATTATTAATATTAAATAAGAAAAGAAGTAGAACTGTGAAACTTACAAATTTAAGCAAAAACGTATCTTAATAATTAGATCAAAAAAAAATCAGAAACATCAAAAAACTTCTTAAATTCAAATAGAATATCAATAAATGTGGTTGAGAAAAATGAATAGAATAAAAAAAAAAAAAAAAGAAGAAAAAAAAAAAAAAAAAAAAAAAAAAAACAAAAAAAATGCAAATGTGTAGCAAAAAAAAAAAAATAGAAGCGAATGACTTTTTTTCCTAAAATTATTACAAGGCATTTAAAAAATTAAAAAAATTTGGATATTAAAAAAAAAGAGATTATGATAATTTAAAATCAATAAAATTAATAAGAAAATTTTATATTATTATTTATTTATTTATTTATATAATTTATGTTTATTTTTAATTATATTTTCAAACAATGATGTTCTGCAGAACCAAATATCTATTCAAATGACACAGATCCCAAAAAACGGTATCATTAAAGACACCACCAATTGTAAAATACATTACACATAAATATCATTAAAATAAATCAGCATCGCACTCGGAACCAACCGATGCAAGCCTAGTCAACTCCCATTCTACTTGAGTTGACTCCTATCTCTATCTTCATTCTATTACCTCTTCTCATCCTTACTTTTTCCTCACTTCGTCCTAATGAGTTTGCACTCTGTGGTTTTTCTCATCGGACCCACCCCTCAGAAAGGGGGTCACTAGACAGTCCTACCACGGATTTATAGAACCAAACATATATACCTCGAATTTACATATACTCAAATGAAACCTAATAATAGATAAGATACCAATATATTGTTATACGAATGTTTATATAAAAATCAGCACCGCACCGCTCCAGCACCGGAAGCGAAAAAAAAAAAAGGATACTGAACTCAGAATCCTCATTACTGGCCTTGTTATCTATTCTTCTTCCTCCTCCACTATTCCTCCTACCTACCTCATCTTCACTTTCTCATCTATTATTTCTTACTTTACTTCCTACTGTTGATGCATTCCAATGCTTTCTATCTTCTTTTTTATTCAACTGGGGACCACCAACTACACACGAGGGATCTCTGGACTCCGAAAACTGAATCCGTATATCCGAACTCCGTCTCACAGACTAACTAAAAACTCCCATGATTAACCAGATCTCCAAGTATCAGTCTACTAATGAATCAATTTTTAATTTTTTAGGGAGGCTAAGCGTCCCCTTTACAAGGGAAGGGGACGACAAGAGGAAACGTAAATCATCGTCTCCACGTTGAGATTACAGTCAATCAATATTAGTCACATCAAATTATAGCCACTAGATAGTTAAAGCAATCAACATGGTTTATCAGGGACGAAATATTGACCTTGGCGCTAAAAAAAGGAGGCAACAATCCCCACCGTTAGCACGATGACCCCCCCCCAAACAAACCAAACATGACGTACACCAAAATGAAACCTGATGAATCAGTATAAATATCACATACAAATGAACCATATAAAAAGTTTCAGACGAATAGGGCATCTATTCACTTACCTAGCGGAAAAAAGAGAGTGGTCTCGCAGCAGGCTTGGTCTACATAACTCACAACGATTAATACGAAATGTTAATATATTGTAATATATTGTTAGTTATCATATGACATATATCAAGTGCTAATGCCATACCAGAAGCCACGTTAGAAAGGGACGATTTACCAATTGATTTAGGGGTAATGCGAAGCAACGAAATAAAATACGATTGGAAACCATCAAAAATATCTATCGATCAATTGAAAACCTATCATAAGGAACCACAAAAAAAGCCACTTAAATTGAGGGGCTTCTGGACACCACCTTATTGGCGGCTAGAACCTTGAAGTTCAGCTCAGCAGAAACCTCGGAAAAAGGATGAATACGATCTTCAGCCTCTAAGAAAAACAAATTCGGTATCATCCTATAACAAAACCCCCATAAAATAAACAACATTAGACACCGCTCACAAGCTATAGAAAGAAAAAAACAAATGCTTGCAAAAATAGATTGCAATGCACACATAGAAACATTTGACGCAACACCCACTATATGATACTTCATAGCAAACCCAACATTCTGGCAAAAACCAACAGCAGGACCGATGAACCCTGGCCGCCAAGCATATGATAAAACAACCACCCACAACAAACACACCCAGTATACTACTTATATAATAAAACCTACAAAAAAAAAAAACAAAAACATATAACTAAAACCTAAAATAAAAATAAAATAACCAACATAATAAAAACAACATAAAAAAAAAATAATACTAAACAAAATAACACCAAAAACTAATACACCTATTATTAAAAAACATGGAAAATTAAGTACTAAAACAGACCCAAAATATAAACATACTAAAATAAAACTAAATATAAAATATAATTAAAAATGTTAAAAATGAAGGAAATAGAATATAAATAAATTAATATAAAAAAAATATATATATAAAAATAAGAAATAAGATAAATAAAATTAAATAAACATTAATACATAATAAATAAAAATAATAATATATAAAATTACTACATATAATAATAATATAATATAAGATATAATAATATACAAGATATATAACTAATAATAATAATAATAGATTATTAAATAATATAATATAAAATATATAATAAAAATATAATATAATAAATAACATAATATATAGATATAATTTATAAATATAAATAAATATATATACAGCATATAAAATTATAATATAATATAATGATCACGAGTAACATGAGAATTCTGATATCTTGAAAACGTATCCAGGAAACGAGCCGGATGGCCCAAGCTGCATTACCATAATCGTAGTTTTTAGGGAAGTGTGAAATTTCTGAGTTGCAGACCTCTCCTACGTTATCAACTTACTCCACAAGATTAGCCTAATAAAAATACTAAAATAACTTTTATCACATGCACCGAAGCGCAGCTGGATTACAAAGACTAAACCCAAAAAAAAAAAGGAGTAGCGCTACTAGATCTTCATAACTATCGACTATTGCCTAACTTGAGTTACTTCTAATCTAAAGATGCTATTGAAACATCCCTATAACTCTCATTTTCCAATCGATCATAAGTAGAATCTCCATTCCCTATTACTTTCAGAAATCGTCAGAAAGTATAGGACTTTTCAAACAGATTCAAAGAGATAAACTGGATATATCACATAATTACCTATCTACAAAACTAATCTAATGTCTTCTGCCCTTAAAGAGAATCAAGGGGATAGTCTGTGTGATAAGGCGCATTGATCATATTAGAGCTTTTGAGCAGGGAAAAAATATAAGACATGACGAATCGCTAACACTCCAAGCTTACCTTCCTTTGATTTCCTCCTTCGCTTGCTTACTCTTGTCTAGTTGTATAAAAGAATCGTTCCATTTCAGCTCTTCTTGAATAAAAGCAATTCTTCATCAACTGATATTAATTAAAAAGTTAGTGTTGTGAAGTATAAAAGTGATAAATTTGCAACATTTGCACTACAACATTTTCATCCAACGAATTTATATTCAACTCCACTTTCTAAAATTCTTTTCACTCTATATAAGCCGATGACTCAAAACTTATCCAATTCGCCACTCATTTATAAATTTGAGTCCTAACGAACATTTGCACTTAGAATTGCCTTCTCGTCTACGACTTATCTTAGAATTCATTCTTGACCGAATTTGCAGATACGGAATTATACTACAGAAATGAGGAAGTTAACCGGTAAATCTTGTAAGAGTAAGATTAAACATACTTTTTGAAGAACTCAACTTCTTTATATCTCCACTCTCTAAAAAAAAATAACCTACCCAAACCGTTCATATCCCATCCCTTTGAATCAGCCCAAAATATAAACAAACAATAGTAACTTACCACGATAGTATTTCAAAGACTTAAAAAATAATTCCTTACAGCAACTACACCAAAACTCTAACAAAATAAGTGAAATTGTCCTTGGAAAAGACCCTCACAAACCTTAAAAAACAATCAGAGAGACGTTTTCAAAAACCTGACAAGGCCACACGAAACAAACAACACCCCATTACACAACAAACAACCAAGAAATGGAGACATCATCATCTGATGCTTAAAGATGACTTGAATTTCATTTTATCTATTCAGACTAGACTCTACTCCAGCTTATTAAAGGGTCTTTCTATAATTACGCCCACTGATATTGAGAAATAGAACTAGTAATCCCACATATATCGCACGGATGGATCCGACACAGGTACAATTCCCTCCATTTCTGGATATCGACGAAGTTGAAAGCTAGCCTAAAAGAGGAGAAACCTACATATACCCGCTCCACAATACTCTATGACTCCATTGACCAATTCATACTCCCTCGCCAGTAACAATGAGCGTACGTTAATAGCTAAATATCATACTATATCTTCTAATAGAAAAAATGTTTCATCACTACACAACGGCAAGAAAAGAATGACACTACCGCATGAGAAAACCACAACTTGAGCTCTGCGCATATGCTCCACCCCCATAAGCCCGTACGCCCTCAACCCGAATAGACACAAGAATAAGAATAGCCATATAATATCAATCCATCATGAAAAATTGTCAGCCAAGCCATGAATATTTGGAGACTGCAAAAAGGAACCATCAACTCGTTGTAACAATCAAAAGTAACCTCTTACTCTTCCCAGACACACATCATATGTTGTGTGAGAAACTCCTTGCCTTCATTTCATATTTCCCTACAGACAAATATTAATCTTCCATATTATTTAAAAAGTCCCAGCGTCTGCGACCCACCTATGAAGGGAATCTGAGATTAAAGAGCCAGTAAAGTCAAGAAGCATAGGGTTTTACTTTCCATTATAATTTACAAACCTTATTATATTTATATACAAATTTAGACGAAATTAATTTTTTAATTGTCTTACAATATAACATAAATACATATTATAATTGATATATATATATATTACACTCATTTTTCTTCTCTCCAGACCAACTCCAAACCGTATTTTGAAAAACGGGTATAATTGCCCATATCAAAGCACAAAAGGGATTACAAAAAGACAAATCATAAAAAATAAACCAAGTTAACAAAAAACAAAATAACTAAAAATAAAGAAACCCCCCCAAACTACACAAATACCAATCAAACTCAAACACAAAACATACATAATATCATCCACACATGCCAAATCAATACAACCACCCCTCCAATCTGACCCAAAAAACACATATAACCGCTAATAACAAACAACACCTCCCAACCCTATAACTCACATATAAACCTAATCAACCTCATAAAAATACACACATAAAATAATACACCTATAACACTCACAACCTACAAACAACCTACCAATCACAATAATAACCCCCCACACCCGCCAAACAAAAACATAATTCCGAACTACATAACGAAATCACCACACACACATGAACCCTTAATATACAAATCATTAAACTAAACATGAACAGCCCAGAACAATAGCATAAACACGCAAAAATCCACACTAAGTCACCATACATAAAATATCATCTATCATCTAATAATTACTCTCAAACTCAATCACAAAAATAAACTACCTACTCTCACAACATAGACTAACACCCCCCCTCCCCCCTCACAAACCATAACATAGCAAACCACCCAACACCAATCACCTCTCATACCTCCCAAACTACTATTATTAATATATAATAGGCATCACAAAATAAACGTAAATATAACCCCAACCTCAACCATTTATGAATGTATCCTCAAATATCTATGGATGAAAGGACTCTAGCAATTAGATAAAAAGATCAGTATATAATATATGATATATATCATATATTATTTTATGCAAGAAACGAATAGGGAAGTTTAATGAAGGGAAAAACATTAGACTATATATATATCCAATTTAAAGATACATATATATTGAGATATAACTATCTAGATATGATATATCTTCACTATATATAATTAAACATATATTTATTGAGAATATATACTACTAATCAACCTCAATAATACCTTAGCTCAGTCCTACCTCTCATACCTAAATAACATATATAAACAAGATATCACTACCTAATCAACAATATATATCAACTACGCTCATAATATACGAGAAAAAAAAACAGAGAACACGCAAAAGAAAAAAAGAACGCAAAACAAAACACCGAAAGAAAAAAAAAAAAAAAGAGAGAAGAAAAGAGAGTAAAAAGAAGAGAATGAAGAGAGAGAAGAGAAAAGAAAAAAGAGGAAGAAGAGAGAGAGAAAAGAAAAAAAGGAAAAACAAAAGAGAAGATGTAGTAAAGAAACGTCTAAAAAAAAATTCAGGAATATCAAAAAAGAAAATAAAAATAGAAAAAAAAACAAAAAGAGAGAGAGAAAGAGATTGGGAAAGCGAAGAGACAGAGAGAGAAGAGAGAGAAGAAAGAGAAGAGAGAGAGAGAGAGAGAGATGATAGTTTATGTCTCCTTGGTTATTCAAACTTTCGTATATGGATGGGGGTATGAAAGAAATTAGAGGAATAAAAAAAATAAAAAAAAAAGGTGGGATTTGCTAATTTAAAAAGTACCTTTTTATTAAATAGTGGTGAATGGAAAGAGTGAGAAGAGGTGCACTCAAAACAAAAACCTTAACCAAAAAAAATTATAATGCGAAATAATTATTTTTTGGTAAATCAGCTATGAAAAGAAGAAATTAAAGAAGCGCTCTAGGCTAGAAAGATTTGGTAACAGGTGATGTTAAACGAGAGAATTAAGAAAAGCTCACTTAGATACGAGCAAACGAGAATAAATGGTTGTGGTAGAAGAGGCGCATAACACTCGTGTCGAAAGAATAATAGATTAAATAGGTGAAGGAAAGCTGGACACAACGTAAATTCAGAGGTAAATAATTAACCAAGGAATAGTAATATGCATGATAAGGGAAAATACGGATAGATGAGAATGAACTCGTAGAGGAAAAAGATGTAATGCAAGGCGAAGAAACGTGTGTGGAAATGCAATTAAAATCTAATTTGGATGTAAAACGACAAGTCTATAAGTCCGGCAATAAGGCTCTCTGAGGAGCCAACTCATGTGTTAGCTGATAAAGTAACGATATCTAAGTGCGACTATTGGACTCGTGGAAAATAAGAATGGTAATAGATCTAAGTAACAAATGTCAGGATGAGAACAATCTTAGGGTTTGCTAGATAGGAAGCAGAATTGACAAATAGCATGAGGAATGAAAACGTAATCTAGAGAAAGAATACGAAGCTCCGGAAGCGCGAGTAAGCACTATCTGAGCGAGTAGGCAATGACCTTAGCGCTGATATTAGGTGCTAAATAAAGGTATCAGATATGAGATAGACTTAAGAGTCCAGTTTGTAGATCTCCGTTGGTTCTGAGGTTAAATGTGAAAGGTGTTTTGATATAGTCTATTGAGCTCTTAGTCTATCGTACAAATGAATAGGAGGCTGATGTGGCAGTATGTGTCCGGAGATGAATAGATAGTAATTTTTTAAGCTCGCGTTAAAGTTTTTATGTGGGGTGGTCTGTGCATCAAAAAAATCGAACCCCAACTGAGGAAGAAATATGCGAGATATGGAAATGGAGTGGAGGCTGAACGTCTAGATAAAAGGCAGACCTAGGAGAAGAGAATTGTGGTTTTGCAGAGGCGAGAAAGAAGGTCTGTACATTGAATATCTAAGTGAATTATGGCACGGAGGTTGATAATACTTGTCAGTGTTTAAAAAACGCGCATTGATATGTCGGACCAAGCCTACCTGTATGTTAATAAAAAAAAAAAAAGAAAAAAAAAGAACTAAAAAAATAAGGTTTTGTAATGATAGATATGGCTGTGGCCCACCTTGTGGCCAAGGAATTGAACCTCGACAACTATAGGACCGAGAGTCTACCATAGTGAGTACGTCGCGTTTCGTAAACTCTAGCTTGAATATTCTGACTGTAGCGACGAGTTCTTCACTAAATAGGATTACTAGGGGTGCAATAACGGTGATAATAAAGACTGAAACTTTCATTTTTCGTACTTGCACGCTACTCTTACTACTACTATGTTTTATGTCTTGGACTAGCATGTTAAATTATCTTAACCCCATCTTCGGGGAAAAAAGGTATCAATGAAAATATACTACTAACAATACTACAACAACTACTATTTTTATAAAAATCTGATATAATCTACAAAAACAATAATACTAATAAATCACTTATCCCAATCACTACCTATACATAACCTAATCTGACTTATTTATGACAAGACAATACAATTTTGTTCTTTTTTTATGACGGAAATGACTTTATCACAAAACTTCATTTCTATTAGAAAATAAAATAAAAATTGTAGTATACATATGCATTATGTAAATATAATATACCTCCCATTCCCTTAATTATTATCTGTTTCTAACCTCAATAAAATAATAAATAATCATTATCTAACTAACTTCACATATCACTAACTTATACATACAAATAATATAAATTGAAAGAATTATAAAACTCAAAAATCTTCTCTATCATCATAAACTAATCTGAAAGTAATAAACCAGATACATTATTATAATAGATAGATCTGTGATGTTATTCACAGTATTTTAAATATAATTTAAATGTCGACGTAACCATACGTAAGCTGAACATTACATAAACCTAATAATAAATATAGATAATTAATAACCACCTAAATCACACTAATAATGTAATCATATAGTATATAATAAATAAGATAAGAATATATTAGGATTATATAGCAGTATACATCTTAATATATATATAATAAATATATAGTATAAAATTTAATTAAAGCTTAGAAGAAGGACTATGATTACTTATTCTATATATTTCTAATATAATTTTATTCGTTTACGCTATTTGTGATTGATTGGGTATAGAAGTTATTTAATTCGCATAATATACTTTATCTCTGCATTTATATTACGTACTGTTAAAAAATATTTGAATTACATTACGTTGGCTCTAATATTATCCTATAATACTTTTATGGTAAATTTATTTCTGTGAGCGTATATATATAAGATTACCTCATCCATATTATATATTTAGCATCGTAATATATACTAATTGAATTATATTAGGTAGTATTTATATCTTATTTAATGTTGTAATAAATTCATATCATATTTAATGAATTAGTAATAAATCTAGAAACAATATAGGTATTCCCTCAAAAAAGGTTTAATATATACGAAAAGATGACTTAACTATGTATTACTATTCTAATAATGAAATATCTTAAAAAATAATTCCAATTTCTATATATCTCAATTTATTAAATTAACGATAAGATATAAACACGAGAAACATGATTTTACTAAAAACTAATATGTAAGTGAATTGGCTATACAATTAATATAATTAATTATACTAGAATACAATCTAAATAACTCAGCTACTTTATACCGTCTGGTTTATGAACGAAGATCTTCCATTCAAAAAACTACAATCCAGAACAAATATTTATATAATATAACTTAATAATGGACTACAATACATAAAAACAGTATATAACAACACGATAAAAGCAAGTGCACATCAATATAGAAACATCTAGATAAGTATTCATTATTTCTGTCATATATAATTTAGCCCTTTAATACAAAGCGATCAATGCTCTTAATTTAAAGGATGATTATTGTTTTTATAATTAATTAACAATACGAAAAGCCAAGTTCATGACCTTTCGTGGACCATCCGTACTCAATATACTTTCGCAGGATGACACTCTACCACATTTATCTAACAATTTAACGCAATTTAAATACTTACTTCAACTCCTGCAGCATACCCACGTGGAACTATGCATAATTTCTGTAAGATGAAACTATTCTCGCAACGTTGATTAAATTATGCTTTCTTTCTGTAGACATTATTCGTTGTTTAGGGTTGTTGGATTTGATTATTATTAACATAGAATCTTAGTGACGCTAATGAAACTATCCATTTTATGGATTATAAAAACTCACACCTTCTTTAGTAAATCTATAATTTCATTAGTATTCTATGATTTTATTTATGATATATGAATTCTGAATATAACTTTTATCAACTGTTTTCAATTTATTCCTTGAGGGAATAATTTACCGATTATCAGCATGCATATTGGCTCAAGACTATCTGTCTTGCTTTAAAAATTTTGTAAGTTACATATTTTTTCTCCCGTCTTTAACTTGAGTTATATGAACTAAGTGAAAGACTAAGGAAGAGGACAGGTTATCATAATTTAAATCTGTTTATGTTGATTTAATCTGAATTTATTAGATAATATTATAGATTTTCTCTCGTGCTTACAGCAATCACAGTTTGGCCTCCGCAGACCACCAAGTTGATAATTCGTTTAGATCTTCAATGATATAATTAAACTTGCTCTTAGTAAAGGAAATTAGCTGATAAAATCTTCTATGATAGTCATTAGTTTCTCCTATGTAGGAATCTTGGCAATCGTGGCACGGAATTTTTTAAATGCGGTCGATTTATGTAATTTGGATTTTGTGCTTAACAAATAATTGTAATTGAAAAGTTCGTACGTTATTGTGGCCTCCAGGTTAGTTGGTAGTATCTGATTACTTATATGCTTATTTAAGCTTTTCCGTTAATTGTATACTTAATGGTTAGTTGTGGGAGTATTTTAGTTTCTGACAGAAATATTTTTTTTGTAGTTATTGTTTAGTTGTGTCTGTGATTAGATAGGTAATGTGGTCTGTACATAGTTATTGTTATCTCGTAGAATGATTTACTTTCGAGCTCCCCCCTGATAGCTAGCATAAAGTTTGTGTTTGATAGTTTATCATTGTTAGATGTAAACAGTTTTAATATATAGTACGGTTTATGAGGTTTGATACTTTTCGGTGATATAAATTATTAAAATACATGAGTGGATTGATTTTGAGTACTATCGATGGAATTCGTTGTGTTAGGTCTTAAACGTAAATGTAATTGTTTATGTGTTTTTATGATTTGTATACTACTGTATCGAACTAAATTATGATTATTTATTAGATTACTTGATGTTATGAATTAATAAGTCATAGTTTAATCTATAGTATTAGTCTATATTGTAGTATTAGTATTGTATCCAGTTGTTGTCATAGCGCTACTAGGCTCATTGGTGCGAAACGATTTCATCTTAAGGTAGGACCTAGCTCATATTAATATATTTAAAAGTAATATTTTTGATGGAGTTAAGGTCAGATTTTTTGAACTTTCTATTTAATAATGCTATTTTAGCTACTCATATAATACGTATTATATTTACTTTAGATTGGGTTGAACTATTATATTTTAGAGCGCCGATAATCACAGTCTGATAATTCTTTGTATGTTGTTACATATAGAGGTAGTACTAGACTTCACAATGTTATACCGTTTATGTCATGATCATGGAATATTCTACAAGAAAGATAATCATATTTATTTATAACTCAATTCTATATGTCCTAGTGTCCCAATTCATATCTATATATCAATTTGCGTAAAATAAGTGTGACTTAACACATTAGACAGATTATCAATGTGATCATAATCTATTCCTATAATATAAGAAGTATGGATAACTATAACCTAGCATTTCCTTCTTATTTATTTTTTATGGAATAAAGAAAATACTGTAGAGTAAGGAGCTCGAATAATTTTGGTATTTTTGTGTGATAAAAGAGAACGAACATCAAACAATGATAAGAATTTTGGTTCATATAATTTATTGAATGAC
The DNA here is from genome assembly GCA_015478945.1 of Trachelipus rathkii. NCBI lineage: Eukaryota > Metazoa > Arthropoda > Malacostraca > Isopoda > Trachelipodidae > Trachelipus > Trachelipus rathkii. The sequence continues at coordinate 24,410 of JABUQX010083717.1, read as the reverse complement.
TCCACCAATAATGAAGGGAATCGGGTGACATCCGGTGTTCAATCGACATATAGTCAGTGTAATAGTGTGAAAGATAGAGATCAATGTTCACTACTATTGCGTATTGAAATGTTCACCATGTTGAGAGAGTGTCCTCTGATAAAAGAACCATTTTCACTATTACCAGAAAAATAGCTCGTACAGAAGAGTTAATCAAAGTGTGAATTTGAGCCAATCCACCTGTTGAAGAGTTTAATATATCTGATATTTCTCGGTTCCTTCTCATAATATCCCAGTTTATACTATTGAATTCGAGCGAATAATGATTGAACCCAATGTCTGGATCCGTCGAGGTAAGATATTGAGAGAGTAGCATTTAGGATATTATCTAACGCATTAACCTCGGTAGAAAGTTCATTCAATTTGGCTTCAAGACTCGTAAATTTAATCTCAATACACATCGTTTAAATAATATAATAAGAAATAATAATCAAACATACTCAAATCATTCTAACTTAATTAATAATCCATAAAATAATAAATAATGAAATAAAAGATAAGCAGTATGATTAAAAATTTTCATCCACAATTTACATTTCATATAATCTAAATTCTTAAATAACAATTGACTATTGCGAACTCATAATTGCTCCATAAATACAACGAGCTGTAAAACGTAAAAACTTATAGATGTACCACCAGATCAGGACACAAAACCGTTTTAATGACTTTGTGAATCATGATATTTACGATAAGAAGGTCACGTGTCAATATAAGTACATATCAATACCGTCAGTGAGCAGCTCACAACATAAACAGAAAGACAGGGCAACACTGGGGCAATACCGCCCTGAGGACCAAACAACTCGTTGGATTGTCGGCCATCGCAGCCGACATCGGCACACTCGACCGGGCGCAGATCGACGTTCCCAGCGCCACAATGCCACTAACGCAACAAATACTACTAGATACAAACCTATACTAACAATAAATAAACATATTAAACATTAATTCAATTAATACTCAATAATAACCTCTACTCAATAAGTACATAAATATAAAAATATATATATATATAATAAAATATAATAAAAATATATAGATATATATATAGAGAATCTAAATACTCATAATAGATGCGACAGATTTTACGATACTTTAACGGTTAATCAGCTTAGAATGTACTCGATATATTCTCACAGAACAAACACACACGCCAGCGCAATCCGCACACCGACCCTTAGAGGCTGCCATAAATGACAAACGAACACCAGAACAAGAGTCACCGAAAGTCTCAGAAACCCCAACCACTGTTCATCAGCTAGATCCAGTAGTTAGGAACAAGCGGAATAATTGACAAAGCGAAACACACCACAACCACAACCGACGAAAAAACCCCGAACATCATATATTACCCACCTCTGACCTTTTTTTGAACCTTAGACCTTATTCTTGCGCCCTCTTTACATGACCTTAACTAATATTCATGGCCTTCTCCTTTTTGGGCCTTGACCCTTCTACTTTATCGGCCTTAGACACTACTTTCTGAATGCCCACTTCGAAGAGGGCTAAGCCATGACGCTTGCGAGAGCATCCGTACGTACGGTATAAGACCCTTAGTTAATAGCACTCTAGTAAATATTTCTTTTCCATCAGCCTCCCGCCATATGACTCGCAATGACCTTGCCTCATCTTGACCTTTTTTGACCATTGACCTTTTTCGGAGGCGAATAATTATATTACGAACTGACCCTGAAACTTTACTATTGGCCTTAGACTATTTTATCACCAAACCTTTGATCTTCAACATGGAGATCCAATCTTTTCGAGGCACATAGCTACCTTTTCAGGCAACCCCTAACTTGTTGACACACCCATCAATTTTTATGCGCCACCTAAATCTCCCTAGACGCACCTTTCGAAGAAAGGCGCGCAGAGTATCGCGCAGTTAAGCACACACGATAGTAAAAAAAGATCACATAATTAGACCAACTATCCCATCTTATCCCCAACCCTATTTTTTCGCAATGGGTCAAAATTTATTAGCCACAAAGAGTAATTTTGATCTGATCAATTTAGGGGTTAGCCCTTTTGTGATGTTCTTAACCTTGATATCCTAGTCCCCCGCACGGTGCGACCCGCCAGACCCAGCCCGCCAGCACGCCCACAAGCCCGGCGAGATTCCCATCCACCTGAAACCGCTAGGTTACATCCGCCCAGCCCTTAAATGTGCCACCAACGAACCAAAACCGACAAACAATCCCCACAAATTCACCATACTAACACAGCACACCCCAACACAGACCCACCACCCACCATCACATAGTCTGCACCGCTAACATATTTTCTCTACTCACGAATTTTCACCATCCCTATCCATCTTTAGTGCAATGAAAACTCCTATGACCAATATCAAACCTTATCGTCTTATATAATGTTCGAGTTAAACCCATCGGTCATAAATCAAGTAGAACTCAACCTCTCACAACCGAGCAAAATCTTACCTGACCTTTAACCACCGGTACCAGCCGTACGAATTGTGACGGAGGAATACATAATTTATTTCAAGTTTCATAAACGCAAAAGCCCGCGGCTTACCCAATAGTATATTATAATAGTAATAATAATTAATTAAATAATAATTAGAATAATAATAATATAATCATAATTAATAATATAATATAAAAATAATAATAATAAAATTTATTTTTTTATATTTTTAATAATTATTTAATAATGTAAATTAATTTATTAAGAAATAGAAAACCAATATAACTAAATCAATATACATTTTGTTCGTCAAATTAAAATAAACTCTAATAATATATTAACAAAAAATTAAATATCATATTCAAGATAAATAATTATAATAAATATCATAAATGTATACATATCAATAATAAATAACTATATAACATCACCTAATACAACTTAATATACTATACACTAACTTTAAAACCAATTAACATAACCATAATATAAAACTAATCAAATTAATGTTTTTAAACTAAAAAACAAAATAATAATGATAATAAAATAAAAGAATATATATAAAATAATATAAAACTAATATATATTATATATAAAACTATATATATGATGAGAGAAGAAAAGAGAGAAGACAAGCAGAAGATGAGAAATATAAGAGAAGTAACACATGGCCGATGCCAAATAGATCACGTGCGTCGTAAAATTATATCACTAAAAAGGGAAATAAAAATTGAGGATGAAATAAGAAAAATAAAAAATAAAATAAAAAATATAAAAAAAAAAAAATATAAAATAAATATTATAAGATATTAAAAAAAAATAAATATAATAATAATTAAATAAAAATATAAATAAATATATCAATAAATAATTTATAAGAATATATATATAAATTTAAAATTATAAAATATTTAATAGACTTATGAGTTTCATGCATTAACCTCTAAATACTAATCTTAGAGAAAGATTTCACTTAGTAAATGTTATAAAAGATATTACTATCAAAACACAACTAAATGACAGCTCTATAAAAGCATTAAACCACAGATTTACTACAACACAGATTTACTTACTCACACACAGTTTACTTACACACACGTAAATTATATCTCAATTATATTACAATCAAAAACAACACAGAATAACTATACACATCACAACAAGAATACAATTAACTTATCACACCACAGAAATTTAACATATACACAACACAGATACATATACAACATACACAACAGAAAATATAATTAGAACATACATACACAAACAGAAAAAAAAAATATTAACTAATAATCACAACAAACAGATAAATATAACCTCACACAGATTTAAACATATACAACATATATACTATACACACACACAACACAACAAACACAAACAATAATATTATACGAGCCTTAGAACCTTGACAAGATACCATGGAGTCAAATTTGAACGCCACAGACTAAAAAACTTAAGATAGGCATAATTAGAATGGTTCCCAAGAAAATCACAAGCGTAAAGAAAGTAAAAGATATTTAAGTGGAAAAGAATATCTAATACATGTATTACTAAATGATTAATTTCTATAGAGATATTAGTAAATGAAAGAATGACACTGGATGAGAAGAAAAGTTGACCAAGGAATGAAAAGTACCCAAGTGAGATGCAAAATAGAAGTAAGCCAAAATGAGTGACCATAATAGAGTGCAAGATAGAAAGATGCACAACCATAAGATGCCAAAAAATCTTAAAGTTGCCAACATAAATCCAAAACTGACAGAATGCCACTTTATAATTCAACATTTTCAATCTAGAACTCCCACTGAGAACACAAAAATAAGAATGCCTTAAATAAAAAAAAAAAAAAAAAAAAAAAAAAAAAAAAAAAAAAAAAAAAAAAAAAAAAAAAAAAAAAAAAAAAAAAAAAAAAAAAAAAAAAAAAAAAAAAAAAAAAAAAAAAAAAAAAAAAAAAAAAAAAAAAAAAAAAAAAAAACTAAAAAAAGTGATACATACCCCAATATATTATAAAGCGATAAAAATAAAATAATTAATAAGAATAAAAATGATTGTAATATATCAAAAGATTAGACATAAAAAAATATTAAAACAAAAAAAAAAAATAAAAAAAAAACAAAAAAAAAAAGAAGAACCAGGGATACTTCCTAAACTGAGAGTTAGATAATTATTATCTAAACACATATACACAATTCCACAAATAATGAACACTATAATAACAAACACACAACCTAATGCACACTTCTAACACTCTACAACATACCTCCATAAGAAACACCTATACACTCTAAACCACGAATATAACTTAACACGCAACACACCACACAACAACATAACACTGTACATTTTATCCCCTCCCACCTCTGTCTCTCTCATTTCCCTCTTACTTATAACTTCTCCTTATTTATACTTTTTTCTAAATTGCATGCTACGAGAGACAAAAGCCAAAGTGCCCCCCCCCCCTGATATGAGAATTTTTATTTTCTACATATTTGTATAGAAATATTTATTATAACAAAAAATATAACTTTAACATAACTTAATGCAGATAATCAATAGTAATCAATAGACGATGTTACTTATACCTAACACCTAAAAGCGAACATTAGTATGGCTTTTGTGAATTGTATACCCTTTTTATGTCTTATTAACTCATGTTTTTACTGCTATTAACTTCACTTCCCTTTATTTCCCTTCATACTGCTTACTGTTTTAACTCTCTGCTTACTGCTTTAAGTCAATATATATTTATAACATTCACATCCATAAATAAAGCAGTAAATCAGTAAATATATAGAGGTGTTACCTAACACCTAAAGGGATTAGTATGCTTGTGTTTATAACTAGCTTTACTGCTTACACTTTCTGCTTTGACTGCTATTACTTCAACTGCATATTACTGTAATTACTCACATACAAATTACATACCTCTAAAGCAGTAAATCATTAAAATCAATAGAGAGTGTTACCTAAACACCTAGAGGGAAATTTCGTATGCGTTATTGTATTTACGTGCTATTTACTGCTTGAACTTTCGGAAAACTATAGCTAGCTTATAACTTTGACTCGCTATCTACTGCTCGCACTGTTTAACTTTTGGCTTTACTTACGTATTTACTTTCTGATTTAACTAGCATTTAACTTTCTGTTTTTACTGTATATATAAACTAAAACCCTTATATATTAATAATCACATATTTTTTTATATCTTAGCAATATATTTATTTATAATATTTTTAAGATTCAACTTATTCTATTTAGTTAATACTTATTAAATATATTAATTATTTCTTCTCTCTCTCTCTAAATTATTATTTATAACCAACCATCATGCGTGCTACTGCTAATTTTCATCTTTTAAAATGTATCATTAATAACAAAAAACCAAAACAAACAACAACAACAACGTGCTATTATTAATTGCATCTATTATTATTATCTATATTTAACGAACACACATACACACACTCCACACAACAGTCCAACACAGATTACCAAAAGAAAAACCAACAAAAATACCTTATCACACAGCTAATTTAATTACACACGCTTAATCCTTAACCTAACAACTCCACCACCCCGATTTAACTTAAAGCACACACACACAGATTTACTGACACACGTCCCGCACACAACACACACACACAACGACAACGCCACACACACACACACTCACTTACACAGATAATCAAAGTATAATTTATTAAAAACACTTTTAGTCTATTGGAATTAAACAACGTACACTATATATATAAATCACTATACACAAATATAATAACTTAAATAATATTTACAAATTTACGACTATTAAAACATTTATAATAATAATAATCAATCAATTACCTATATGAACAAAGAATTTAATTATTTGACTGTTAATAACTATTATGTTTATAATTTTAAACTATCAAAGTTTTAAAAATAATATTTAACAAAATATTTCATGAAATTTTTATTAAAAACATATATTTTAGTAACCTATACACAAAATAATCAGTAAAGAGTCAGACCCATAGAACCCCTTCATACCCTAATACCTGTATATGTATGTCCTTCAAGTTTTTACGTTTCCTCGCCTTTAGCCAAATGTAAATAAGTATAAAAGAACAAAATAAGTTCTTCTCTGCTAACATACATGTAATTTTATTAAATCTTTCTAGTTCTTATTTAAAAAATAAACAATTAATCACTATACATTAAATATTATTTTCACTCCTCGGATGTTAACTAAAAAGATTTAACACAAGTTTATTCTAAATAAATTCAAGATTATTCTCAAAATAATTATAAATTATGAATTATCTAATGATACATTACAATCCATCACGAGAAACTACAACAACCCGCACTCCATAACAAGAGTACCTGCTGACCTCTCTCTGATAAAATGTGTATGGAGTGATAATCCTTTTTATGAGTATCCCGGGGTCGATTATAAGACCCTAATTCAGTCAAATATATTTCATAACTACCATTTTTCAGTAAAAAAAGATGTTGTATGCAAAGATACTACGTTAGGCCATAAATTTAGGCTATACTTAAATAGAGATAAGACCTTTTGGGATAGACGAGAGCATAAATTAATCCTAAATACACAGGTTAAAAGGTAATTCCGTATAGACAAGAATAATAATATTGTTAATCAATTAATTTTATATAAATATACATTTCAAACATGAACAATGCTGGATCAGTAGGATACCTTTAAGCAAAGGAGTTAAAAGACTGTATATTTCATTACTTGTAGAATTAGGTCGGAAGAACAAAAACAAGGTAATCAACAATGACGTCATATGACCTCGTATGTGATGGTCGGAAATATATATTTTATTCGAAACTTTTTGCGAAAAATAACTGTGTTACTTTACTTGGATTGCTTAGCAAGGTTTGCTGCAGGCAGGTAGTTTTTAGACCGAAATACAGTTTTAAATTATGTCTTTTGCAATGCCAAAATAACCGTACGTTATTACTGATTTGTAATTATAAAAATAGATTAATAATAATAATAATAATAATAATAATAATAATAATAATAATAATAATAATAATAATAATAATAATAATAATAATAATAATAATAATAATAATAATAATAATAATAATAATAATAATAATAATAATAATATAATCAACCTTACTCTACAAAATAATATTAGTAAAAATCTAGTACTCGATACAGTTAAACCAACGATATTTTCCCCGTGTGTAATCAATATCCCCTAAATATTGATAACGATAAATAATAAAATAACGGAAATAGCAAAACGATAATAATAATAAAAATAATAATAATAACAATAATAATAATAATAATAATAATAATAATAATAATAATAATAATATTATTAATATAATAATAATAATAATAATAATAATAATAATAATAATAATAATAATAATAATAATAACAATAATTATAATAATAATATTAATAATAATAATAATAATAATAATAATAATAATAATAATAATAATAATAATAATAATAATAATAATAATAATAATAATAATAATAATAATAATAATAATAATATTATTAACGGAATTTTCAGCCGATTTTGACTATATAAACACCAAAATGTAGCTTTTTTTTGCCAATTACGTTGTTTTCGGGTGTTTTTCAGTGTCGTCATTCCTTCAGAATTTTCAATTTTTCGAAACCCATGTTTTGACTATTTTCATATCAACTTTCAGATTTTTTTGCAAAATGACTTCAAACTTGAAATATGCTTAGATGGGTCCATTACCTACAGTAATTACGTATTACATTTTCGAATTTTTAGTTTTTGTGCTCAGCGTTGTCCACTTCCAAACCCATTTTTTTTTAATTTAAAAATTGAAAAATTGTCATATTTTTTTTTCTACTCATCCTATCAACATCAAATTTTCAGGGCTTGTATATGTATAAGATACACCTTTTTTACTTAGATAATTTTTTTGTATACTCAATAGAAAATTTTTAAAAATTTTCAGAAACATTTTTTTTTAAAATTTGTTCCAAGAACAAATCCAAACCTATTGCATATACAAAGAAATTATCTAAGTAAAAAAGATGCATCTTATATATATATATATATATATATATATATATATATATATATATATATATATACCAATATATATATATATATATATATATATATAATATGAGTTATTATATATTTTTGTTGGATATATATATATATATATATATATATATAGAGAGAGAGAGAGAGAGAGTAGAAAATTTTTATATATATTTTTTTTCAAAATAATCGTCATCGTCATCGTCATCGTCATCGTCATCGGCATCGTCATCGTCAAATTACTATAATTGTCATCGTCATCGTCATCGGCAAAATTTCATAATCGTTCCATCACTAATATATATATATATATATATATATATAGGCGTATATATACACATATTTTCTTATATATGTATATCCATATATATATATATATATATATATATAGTGTATATATTATAAGCAAACATATATATATTTTTTTTTATACATATATATATTATTATTATTATTATATTGTTATTATATATATACATATTATTATTGTTACAGCAAAGGTTATGCTATAGTTGTTACAGTTATTGGTTACTATTATTATATTATTATTATTGTTATTATTGATACATATACATATTAAGGTTGTATATATTATTATATTATAGTTGAAGAGTTGTTGCTATTATTATTATGTTGGTTACTATATATTATTGGTTATTATTACATATATATATATTACATATTATTATTATTGTTATTATTTATATATTATATTATATGTTATTTATTAATATATATATACATATTATATATATACGCATATACATATTATACACATACACATATACATTATTAATATTATATTATATATATATATATATATATATATATATATATATATATATATATATATATATATATATATATATATATATA
>JABUQX010083717.1:2500-7500 GCA_015478945.1 Trachelipus rathkii | reverse complement strand
TCACTCTTGCACTAAAATCTCCAATCAGCAACAATACATCCTTCCTCTCTTTCTTGCGTCCTACCACCTCTCTCAAACATTCGGGGGGGGATGGACTGTCTCTTTTTCTCTTCCGGAGCGTCTAAGTTGCGGGCGGATAGGCCTGGATAGAAGTAGTTATTCTCCTTCCCTTAATTTAAGGTGCATTCCTTAATAGTCTTCGTGGTATGATTTCTATGGTTTGTATGAACGGTGACATCTACGGCCCTGCTGTGAAACCCACTCCGTGCTTCCTGACTCCCTCCTTTACCCCTTTATAAATTAATACATATCATCCTCCCATATCTCTTCCTCTCTCTCTCTTCTCTCTCTTCTCTATCATTTGCATCTTCAAAATCCCATCACATCGATCCCCGCTACCTCTTCATTCTCCGGATTCTGCTCCTTTTCCATCACGGTCGCTATATTTAATAGTCGCGCGATCTTATTTTAAAAGGAATTATTCAAATTCCTTGTCCAAAATCGTTTTTAGGATCTGCTACCTAAAGGTCTGTCAAATTCTGAAACTGGTTCTTAAGTGTTGAAAGCAATTTCATTTCGGGCAGTGGCTTGCTAGGCCTATCCTGTACTAGACAGAGCTCCAGCAGCTGAACATAGGGTGTACGACGAGGACGTTTAAGTTTGGACTTTGCACCCATAATATATATATATATATATATATATATATTATGATATTATATATATATATATATATATATATATATATATATATTATATATATATATATATTAATATATATATATATAGTATATATATAATATATATATATATATATATATATATATATATTGATTTCTTAGGTGACTCACTTGCTCGATAGATAATGGATATTACGGTGCAGTCAGGGATTATGAAGATTTTCTTCTCATGGTCATAACTCGATAGGGCGACAGGGCTAGCAACCCGGTCCTTTCCTTTTGTTTGTATTTACTCTTGGACCAGTGTTGGAATCATTATGCGCCTAGAAGCAAGATCCTCTGCGGAAGGCTCTGGCGGAGAACGGGGTTCTGAGGTCTAATGGAGAAGATGCTAGTTCTACTCAAAGGGCGAAAACCCTACCTGAGGGTGTTTAACTCGCTCGAGGACTGGCGTCGGTAACCATTGCGCCGAGAAATGGCTTTCTGTGAGTGCTCTAGAGTTTAAAGAGTTTCGGGGCAGAAGAAGAGATGATGGACCAACTGACAGGCGAAAGCCCTTCCCCGGGAGTTGTTAGAGATTATATATATACTATATAATATATATATATAAATATATACTACACAATATATCTTATTATATATTATAAAGATAATAATTTCTTGTTTTAAAAAATCCTATAAAATATATAGAGTAGTTATAGTATATATATATATATATATATATCCAAAAGTAATGAAAAGGTAATAAGCAATTCATGGAAACTTATTTATACAATTTCTTTCTTTATATAAAATCAGATTTATATTTTATACATTTTTGGAAAGAATAATCTTACTGACTAATCCCTCGGCACCTTCAGGCAATCCTAAAGCCCAACAAACTTGACACAACAAACTTGACACAACAGTGACAGATAAGAGGAAAAGCGTCATCATAAGGGGAAACTTGGGTAAAAAATGAGATGTACAGCGAAAATGATACATTTGTCCCATGGGACAGAAAAGTTTTCAGGATCTTATGTATTAAAAAGATGCAATAAATATTAATGCTAGTAATTTGTTTTCTTTCTCACAATGTTTTAAGATGGATTCTTTCTTTCTTCTAATAACTTACCGTCTTTTAATTTCTTACGCAAATGACAGAGCAGACAATGCACATAAATTGCATTAATGTATGAATAAATTAGTAAAAGTATGTGTAAAATATTATTTGTTTGTTTTAATATATATGTTAAATATATATAAATATATATATATATATATATATATATATATATATATATATTTTTAATATTTTATATTATTATATATATATTATATATATATATATATATATATATATATATATATATAATATATATGATATATATATATATTGCCGAATAGTGAAAAGCCGAATACCGAATAGCGAATTTCGGGCTAAAAGTATTCGGCCGATACGAATATTCGGCCGAATTAATCACTTCGCTATCGGGCCGAATAGTTATTTCAGAGATCGGTCATCCATTTAGGGAAAAATAAGAAAAACTTACACTGTGTCAACAAAAAAAGAGTGAAATTTTCTTGGGATGGACTTTTGCTAGCAATACTATTAGTTAATTTCGGAGGTTGCTGATTCCAGTAGTATATTCTCGGATTTGCCTGTATCACGATCCCGTTTTTCGTGCAATCATGGATCCCTATTTTCGCATATTCCCTAGGAATGACAAAATTCATGTGCGAGCTACGTTAGGCCGTTACCTTCCGCAGGATATCTACAGTAGTAGCAAGTTTACTGCGGTCGATATTCGGCGAGCATGTGGTAACTTTGAGTACGTCTTACATTGTATGGGATGCCAATGGACCTGGAGTGATGTCTTTCATCATCTGAGAATTTTACAGTCGGGATGCGTCCGTCATTTGTTCACCCAGGGTGAACTGAACCATCTTGTATGAGATTTGTATTTGCCGAAGTTGTCCTGAACTTTGCTTCGAGGTTGCATGAAAAATGACTACTGCACCATGGCACAAGAGTAACATTTTATGTCGTAACAGAGAAGCAGAGCTGGGGAGGCTCTTCCAGTCAGATGGTAACCTTGTGTGTTGCATTGAAGTTGCAGGCCTACTACTCGCTAGGGACTCCCAGGCATACGATGGCAAAAAAGGTGAGTGGCCGACCCTGTTTATTTGACCACTTTCCAAGAGCGTTTAAAGTGAAGGGGTATGTTGTTGGTTAGCACAACGCAACAGGTATGCTCGGCTCCCCAGTTAGGTGCTGCTTCCGGTACGGATGAGAGAGGAGTATGCAGAAATCAAGACAGTTTGGAGAGGCTACAATATCTTGTACATGGATGGTAAATATGGCGTCGACCTCAAAATGGTAAACATTTGCTCAGTCAGCAAGCAGGTTTCACCAAAAATTACCTGCTTCCTGTGCCTATTGGGACAGCCGGGGCGGCAAAGGATCACTGCCGACCAAAGGAGAATGGCACCGATGGGAAACCTTGACGCCAGGGACAGGAACATCGTACGTGAACCCCCATTTGTACAGAGAGAAAACATCATCTTTACCTCCACTACACATAAACTTGGTTTGATGAAACAATTTGTGAGAAGGCCCTGGACCATGATGGTGAATACTTCCGCTATATATGCTCAACGTTTCCTGGTCTGAGTGTGACGAGAAGAAAAATGCTGGGATATTTGATGGCCCACAAATACGGACACTCCTCCGTGATGCTGCCTTTGCTACAACAATTACTGTGTTAGAGGTAAGAGCGTGGATTTCTTTTTCAGATGTTAGCACAGAATTTTCTGGGGGAACAGTAAAGCCGAGAACCACTAACAGTTTTTACAGGAACTGCTAGACAGTTTTCATTCTCATGGACGTAGAATGAGTATAAAGTTGTCACTTACTTACATTCTCACCTATAGAAAATTTCCGGATAACCTAGGAGATGTTAGTGATGAGCAGGGTGAACGCTTCCATCAAGATCTAATAGTTCATGGAAGGACGTTACCAGGGCAAGTGGGATATCAATATGATGGCCGACTATTGTTGGATTTATAGGGATATTCCAGACGTTTGATGAGTGGGGATATTCCAGACGCTAGCACAGTAGATCGTCTACGAAGAGGAAGTTACTACCATCGTAGGTATGTTAACATTAACTAAACCCATTCCCCTCTGTTACATTCATGTATGTCCCATATTACTCTTTATTCATAGTTGTATATATGTTTAACATAAATCTATCAAAGACATGTATCATTTCATTGCGATTTGTTTCTCTCCCTTCATATATCCAATATATATATATATATATATATATAATATATATATATATATATATATATATATATATATATATATATTATATATATATATATTATAATATATATATATATATATATATATATACCGGTATATATATATATATACCGGATATATATATATATATATATAACTATATATTATACTATATATAATATATATATATATATATATATATTATTATATATATATATATATATATATATATATATATATATATAATATAGTATATATATATATATTTTGATAGACCCTCTTGAAAAAAGGTAAAAATCATAAAATTTTAACAAATCTGTGTTACACACAATATCTTCACAAATGCGATGTGATATGCCAAAACCGATTACATTTTTTGGAATCAGCAATCTATAATCAATATGCAAAACCCCGTCCAGAAATTTTATGTTTAGCCGAGTGTTAGTATACAAAAGTAAGTTAAAACAAAAAGTAAGATAACATTTCTCACTATAGCAAGACCATTTCACATATTAAAAATGAATTAAATGAAAATTGAAAAGTTTCGTAGTTAAGGATATTAAACTAAACTTCATTTGGATAAGCTTCTAAGGTAAAAATGACAGAACATTAGCAGTTTTCCATTTTCAGGGGATAACCTATTTTTTTTTTGGCTTCATAAATATTTCCTGCCTGTTCTAAATATTCTTTCACTTTCGATTGATGACGGTGAGCTGAAAGTTATTTTATTGCTAGTTTTTTTCAAATTCATAAAACGTATTTCCAGGTTTTCCACCCATTGAAGGGAATATCATTTGCTGTTCACTGGTCAAAGTAGGCAAACTTAGATAATTGTTTATTTCTTGATGTAATTCCGTATGTAGCCTTTTATTTTTATGTACAATAATCACATCGTCAGAGAATGGGACTTTTTTTTCACTCTCACTTTCTTTCTGTATGACGATTTTGATGCCACCAATTTCTTTAAAACAATCCATTAAAGAAGTGAAAATGGAAACCTTCAGCTTCACTTTCCCCACTTCGTAAATTATCGT
>JABUQX010083715.1:27500-32963 GCA_015478945.1 Trachelipus rathkii | reverse complement strand
CAGTCAGCATCGGAGGTACCTTGTGAGCAATCCGAAAAGAGGAGGTGGCCATTTTGCCTCTCTTCAGGCGAATTACATTGCCAGTTACCATTAATGAGGAGGGGTCCAACATAAAAATAATTTGTTTTCTTAGAGAATGAGCAGCCGAAGAAATTGTTGTACAGCGGATACCATTGTGTTTTTAGAATAAGGAGTTTTAAGCGCTTGTAGCGCACTGAGCGAATCTGAATAAATTACATAAGAGTGATCTTGGTTTAGATAAGAATTCGAGAAACGCAATCTTATAAGCCATAATTTGCCGTTAAAAATTGAAGCATTGACAGGGGAGGATATTGGGGAAGTGCGGTCAGACAAAATACAGCAGATTCGCCCACCACTGTCTCCTGTTGGAGCCGTCAGTAAACACTGGATTAAATTCACCGTGAACTACGGAATGAGCCAGGAATGAGCTGTTTAAACCAGGCATTTATATATATATATATATAAATTATATATATATATATATATAATATAATTATGATATAATATATATATAATTATATATAATATAATAAATATATATATATATATATATATATATATTATATAGATATAAGTATATATATATATATATATATATTTATATATATAATTATATATATATATATATATATATATATATATATATATATATATATAATATATATATATATATATATATATATATATATATATATATATTATATATATATATATATAAATATATATATTAGGGATTGTACCGAACCAGAATTTTTTTGGTTCCGGACGGAACCGGAACTTTCCGGAACCTTGAAAAAGTTCCGACGGAACGTTCGGCCGAACCGGAACTTTTTAGACTTCAGCTAACCTACATAACTGCGTTTCAGAAGCCGACTGCAAGCCTGCCGGCACAACAGTGCACCGTTTCCAGGAGGCCGTCTTGCCACTTCTACGTCACGATAACGTCACAGCCAGGGCCCCCCGTTGTTAAATCTCATTTCGAGATTAATGAAACGGGCGGGGCTGCGCAGGGAAGAATACTTTGTTCACAAACAAATTTTTTTACAAAACATGTGTGTCGAAATGCTTGCCAAAATTTTTTAAACATTTTAGATAGGTTATTTTTAATATGGATAATATATCGTATCATTTCTTAAAATAGATACATATAAGTATAAGCGTATTGTTTACAATTGCCAGCTGATCCGAGGGGCGCGCTCGGCCGTTTCCAGGTACTAAAATTTCCTGTTCTCTGATTGGTTAATGTTTTAATTTTTTTTCAATTTGAAGCGATTCCGAGTCGATTTTGCACACGGGGTGCACTCGGGCTTCTGGAAACGCAGCTATTTTCTACTTAAAACTTGTCTGATTAACAAGTGAGTCCTTAGAAGCATTCTTTCATTCTCTGTCATATCCATATTGTGAGCTCTTAGTTTTCTGTAAGCCAAAATTCGGATAAGCGGATCAATAAATTATTAAGTAAAAAAGGAATATTCTATAGCTCTGCGTTTCCAAAAGCCCGAGTGCAGCCCGTGTGCAAAAACGACTCGGAAACGCTCGAATTGAAAAATTACAATTAACAATCAAGAACAGGAAAATTAGGACCTGGAAACGGACCCGACGCCGCCCGTCGGAATCAGCTGGCAATTGTAACAATACTTTTATCATGGTGTATACAAGGGCTGGGGGCACTAGTCCCCCCCCAAAAATCGTGGCGAAATAAAAAAAAATGAACCTTATGTTTGCCAGACGACGCTTTTACGCTTTTAAGAGTTTATTAGTGAAAAAAAAAAAAGGATACATCAATCGATAGATATTGAAGTAGTAATTACTATTTTACAAACGCATTTATTAAAATAATTAATATATATATATATAATATATATATATATATATACTATATATATATATTATTATATATATATATAATTATATATATATTATATATTAATATATATATATATATATATATATATTATAGATATTATATATGTATTATATATATATATATATATATATATATATATATATATATATATTAGATATAATATATTACTATATATATATATACTATATTATATATAATCATATATATATATTTGCAGACGACGTTTTTAAGGGTTTATTAGTGAAAAAACTGAAAAAAGATACATCAATCGAAATAATGAATAGTAATTATAATTACGAATATATTATATATAATAATATATATATATATACTATATATATATATATCTATATATAAAATATTATATAAATATATATATATATATATATATATATTATATATCACTCAACCTTTGCCACCCCTTAAATGAAAATCCTGCCTACGCCCATGACTCTTTTACTTATATGTATCTATTTTATGGAATGATACGATATATTAGTATCGTTAATATAAAATAACTGAAATTATTAAAAAATTTTGGCAAGCCATTTCGACCAGTGTTTTGTAAAAAGATTTTGTTTGTAAAACAAATGTATTCTGTGCCGCGCAGCCCGCCCGTTGATTAATGCCCGAAGTCAGAGGATTTTAACAACGGCGCCTGACTGGACGTTACGTGACGTAGAGTGCGCAAAAACGGGCTCTGAAACGATGCATTTGAGCACCAGTTGCCCGCCGGCTGCAGTCGGGCTTCTGGAAACGCAACTTATTTAAAGTTCTACGGGTCTTCAAAGATTAAAAAGCTTTTTTCAGAAGGGGGTAACGTTTTGAGGAAAAGAGATGACGTTTAACTCCCCAACATGGAGAGCAAGCAACTTATTTTCCTATACCACAACATTTCAAAATTCAAATGATTTTATTTTAATAAGCAAGGATATGGAATAGGTTGGAAAGAGCTGTAATTTGATTGCTACACATTTGAAAAAATTTTGTTTAGTAGCTCTAACTTTCAAGTTAATTTCTTTCAATAATATAATAATAAAAATAATAATAATAAAATAATAATGAATAACAATAATTAATAAATTAATAAGAAAATATAATAATAATACATAATATTAATAATAATTAATAATAATGAATAAATAATAATAATAATTAATAATAATAATTAATTAATAAGAATTAATAATAATGAATACCCTGTGACAAAATCTAGAATCCACCAGTCTAGATCTTGAGCAGGACTGGCACAAAAAGGTCAAAAATTTACAACTGGCTTTTAAAATGCTAAAAAAATATTTTTTGTGGTATTTTTAGACCACTTTTTTCTAAATTAATAATAATTCCATTACCTAATTAATGATAAGTAATATTTCATCTAAATAATAAGTAAATTCATCAATGTAGTTTCAAATCACTTTAATAAAGAAATAAATAAAATTCGAGTAATATTATACAGTATATAAAAAAACTATATATATATATATATATATATATATATTATATTATTATATATATATATATATATATATATATTATTATATATATATAATATATATATTATATATATATATATATATACATATATCTTATATATATATTATAATATATAATATATAATATATATATATATATATATATATATATTATAATAAATATATATTAGATATTAAATCAAATAAATATATATAATATATATATATATATATATATATATAATATATATATATATATATATATTAATATATATATATATATAATTTAAATAACTTAAATAAAACTACTAAATTGTATTTTCCAATCTATTTTTTAATTAATTAATAATTAGGATTATTAACTAATTTTATAAAAAATAATGAATTAAAAAACGCAATTTGTGTCTAAAAAATAAAAAAAATAAAAAAATCTCAAAAAAATAAAAATATCCCCAACCCGTTCTAGAGTATTAAAGTTACCCGTTCCGAGTGTGAAAATATTGTTTTATATTTAGTTTTCGAAAGTACAGAGTCGAAGGTCATTTTATCATGATATTTGTTCACATACAGTCGTCCCTCGTAGAAAGCGGTCTTATAGAACGCGATTCTTGCTATACCCGGTTGGCCAAAAAAACATAATAAAAAGAAAAATTAAAATTACAAAATTACAAAATAAAATTAAAATTCTAATACATATGTTAAAAAGATAAAATTTAAAATTCAAATTTGCTTTAAAAATTTAAAGTAAAAATTGATATAAAAAAAAAAAGATAATGGAATGAAAAGAAAAAAAAAAAAGAATATTTGTGAGCTTAAAAAGGCAAAACGTCAATTACCGATAACGATGTATTTCTCAAAGAAGCAGCCAATACAACCTACAGATTCTGGACTGCATTCATCTCTTACACCTTCAACTTCATTTACAATTTGAAAGAAACTATTTTTGTGCTCAAAATGAGAAATTATATAATTTTAATTACAATCTCCTCAGGCTATTTAATTAAATATAAAAAAAAAATTTCATCTCCAAATTTTTTAAAGGTTTGTACATTGTATATTTTTTCACTTTAAAAAAACTAAAAACTTTTTTTGCTATTTTTAAGGATATGAGAAGTCACTGATACTGTAATTTAAGAAAATCTACTAATTAAAGTTAGTTCAATGACAAATATGTTTATTACTGTTCTGTAAAATAACATCGGTATCTGCAGATATTTCATTAATTTTCATTAAAGGATAAATGAAAATACTGCTGCTATTTTATTCACCTTATACAAGGTAAAAATTTTAAAATTAATGATTTTTCAGGGGGTTAAAGTTATACGCGATATCGCCTTATACGCGGGGTCAGAGAACCTAAACCCCCGCGTTCTACGAGGACGACTGTAATCAATTGCAATATTATTTTTTGCATAAATCATAAACCTGTGTAAATGACAAATCAATGCTGAATTATTAAGAAAAGACAATTTGAAAAAAGTAGACAAGTTCCGGTTTAGTTCCGGCCGGAACCAAGCTAGTTCCGGCCACGAACGGAACTTCCAAGAAAATCGAGGTTCCGCCGGACAGTTCCGGCCGGAACCGGTTCCGGTACATCCCTAATATTATATAATATATATATATATATATATAATATTATATATATATATATATATATTAATATATATATATATATATATATATATATATTATATAATAGATATAATATATATATATTATATAATATATTACCTGTGTGTGAGGAGAAAGAATTGCCCAAAACGTATGTTCTGCGTGTCGTAGAAGGCGATAAGGGGACAGTGGGAGTTTGGTTTGGCTGCCCCACTACACACTACTTTATTTCAGGAATGCATATTGCCATGCCTTTGAGAAGGTCGTTGATTTTAAGGTGTGTGTTTTTAAAGGGGCGGACGCTTCTATCTTTCAGCGAATTGTATGAAACTCATGGGTAAATGGAATGTCAGAAGAATAAATGTTGAAGAAGGAAAAAGAGGATGGATGTATTTAGAAAGGGCAATTTTGATTTGCTTGCTGTGACTGACACAAAGATGAAAGGAAACGTGAAGATTTGAGTGGATGTGGTATGAAATATGTTTTTGG
>JABUQX010083715.1:0-22500 GCA_015478945.1 Trachelipus rathkii | reverse complement strand
GTGCTGAAAATGAACAACCTTATATTTATGTTGAAGATGAAAAAGTAAAGCCCATTCAGAAGATTATAAGACCTAGCATAACGTTGCGTCAGAAAAATCAGAAAACCGATGATCCATGTAAATGTTGTGAGAAGAGCGGTCACACAGAAGAAAATTGTTACAAGAAGAATAGACGGTGCTTCAAATGTGGTTCGGAGACTCATTTTCTCAAAGACTGTGCTAAAGCTAAAAAACCTACTACCGAAAACCAGGCCAAGAAAAGTAGTGATTCAGAAAAAAATGGAAAAAGTGAGAAAATAATTTGTCAATACTGTGATAAAATTGGTCACACGGCAAAGAAATGTTGGTTTCAGAAATGCCAAATTTTTGGAAAGAAAACTTTCCCAGCAAGAAGAACAAGAATACAGAAATTTACATGTAAAGACGTCGGAAAACGCAAAAGCACCCAAGATAGAATTGTGAGGTTTTTTGGGTACTCGGAATCCTATCGAGAAAATTCAAGGGATGAAAAAAAAGATAAAGAAACCCTCACAATGAAAAAAAAATCCGAACCAACCACTGTGTATCCGATACTATCTGAATCAGAACTCCAGAAACTTCAGAAATTCACAAACTAATCAAGAAAGGGAAGAAAAATCCACAAATTCTTCCGAAGTGGGAACTGAGAGGGAAGTACAAAGTTTTGTATGTGAGGACAGTTCTTCATTAGAAACTCTCAAATCTGGTAAGTTAAAAATGATCCCAGTTCAGATGAAATCTTTTGAATGTTTGGCGGTTTTGGATTCCGGATCCAGAAATAATTATATTTCACCTCGACTTGTGGAAAAAATGTTTAACAGTACCGAAAAAGATGAAACTGTATATTTACAGTTTAGTATAGCAAATATCAAATTTAGTGATGGTTTTAAAATTTTGTCAACTTCCCCTGAATACGATCTTTTTTTAGGAGAAAGGTTTTTTGTAAATCATAAAATTGTTTTTGATATTTATAACAGTAAACTCATTCACCACGGTGATGCTGGTATTTATTATGAAATCTACTTTAACGAAGAGATGTGTAGGAGAGTTATTCACCAAGTTAGTTGTGCCTTAGAAGAAGAAATACCCAATGGTAGTAAGAAGAATATTGTTTGCCTTAGAGTGATTAACGATAATATAGAATTTGAAGAAAACGATGAACTGTTGTGTGAGCCAATAAATAAAAATTTCCTTTTCGTTCCTGGCCTGGTGAATAAAAAATGTTTTGAAGTTAAGCTCTTGCCGTCGGAGGACTTACATCACGGAACTCATGAAGGACAAATAGTTGGAGTAATAAGGTCAGTACTATCTTACCAAGAATGCAAAGATGATTTTTTAGGACAGTTTAATAGCTTTGTAGATGTACAGGCAGGAGACGCTGAAAATTTCAATTTAAATAAAGATGAACTTGATAAGCTGGACAGTATCCCCGAAAGTTGGAGTTATGAAGATTTTCAGAAAGAAATAAATCTAGCTCACCTAAAGAATCCTGAAGAAGAAAAAGAACTTAGACAGTTGTTGTGGAACCGTTCCTCTCTTTTCACTATTAATGACAAGTTAAAGCAACCTGCTTCATTAACAAAATTCAAAATTGATTTGTTACCAGGAGTTACTCCTGTTTATCAAAAACCTAGACATTTTAACCCGGTAGTCACAGAAGCTATACATAAAGAAATAGAAAAATTACTAGAAAGCAACATAATCGAAAAAGCAAACTCTGCCTGGAATAGTCCTCTGGTACCTATATTCAAGTCCGATTCATCTTTACGATTGGCGGTCGACTACCGAAAGGTGAATAAAGTAATGAAAGGAGATTCATTTCCAATACCCAACTTGCAAGATACTATATATAGTTTACAAGGCATGAAAACATTCAGTCAAATAGATTTATGTAGGGCTTATTATCAAATGGAGTTAGATGAAGACTCGAGAGACATTACAAGCTTTTCTGTACCCGGGTTGGGTTCATTTAGGTTTAGAAGATTGAGTTTCGGACTAAAGACAGCTCCTTCTTGTTTCCAAAGAGAAATGGAAGCCGTGTTAGAAGAGTTTTTGCACCACCAAGTGGAACCACCGGACAAAGAAAACACAGAGGACAGTAAATCTACTTCGATAAGAAAGTCTCTGAATAGTAAGTTTAAAAATTCACCACCAGTTCATGTTTATCTAGATGATATTCTATGTATAACTAAAGACTTTAAAAATCACTTAGAATTGCTCGACAAAATATTAGGAAGATTGGAAGAAAGAGGTCTAAAAGCAAAGTTAAAAAAGTGCTCTTGGGCAAGAAATGAGATTCAGTACTTAGGACACGTAATATCAGACGCAGGAATAAGAAAAAATAAAGAATATTTTGATAAAGTAAACAATTATAAGGTGGAAAATATAAAAACTGTTGGTGATCTACATTCGTTTTTGGGGCTAACACTTTGGCAACGTAAATTTATGAAAGATGCAGCAGTGATTTCCAAACCTCTCACAAGATTAATTTGTTCAAATAAAAGGTCCGTCATAGATTGGAAACAACCCAACTTAAAAGAATCTTTCGAGAAACTGAAGCTCCTGGCCCTAAATGATAATACATTATCTTTTCCAGATTATAGTAGTCAACAAAAAATGATAGTCTCAACAGATGCTTCTTTGGAAGGTGCTGGAGCGGAATTAATACAGTATCAACCCGATGAACAAGGAAAGTATATTCCTAAAACCATTGCCCTTGCTAGTATGGCGTTCACCAATGCCCAGAAGAATTATAGCACCATTGAAAGAGAGTTAGCCGCCATCAGATGGGCTCTTAAAGCATTTAAACCTTTTCTTTTGGGTATCCCATTTATACTTCGGACAGATCATCAGCCATTGAAATATTTGTTTTCCATGAAGAATGTTGATTCTCGGTTGGCTAGAACCTTAACGGATCTTCAAGAGTTTGATTTTGAAATTGAATATCTACCTGGTAAAGAAAACATCATAGCTGATGGGTTGAGTAGGAATGTGGTGAATTCTCAAGTAATCGTAAGTGAACATTTTGAAGGAGATTTCAATTTGATTTTTTCTCCTGAAGGAGGTCCAAATTGTTTAATAGAATGTCTTTACTATCAGATCATGAGAGACGAAAAATTAAAGAATATATGGAGAGAAAAAATTTCATCTGAAAAAGTAAGTGAAAAGAAAGAATTTTATTCATTTTTAAGATTATTAATGGTAAATGAACTATTAAGGGCCCCAAAGAAATATAAAATTGAAGCTAGAAAAAAGATTATTAAAAGCATGGTAGACTTGGAAATAGCTCCCACTTTTGACTTTTTAAATGCTTTCAGTAAAATATTTAAATGTGTCATTTATGTTTTGGTTCAGAAAACATTCCTGATGAAATTTGATGTGTGTAATTCTGATATGGGTCCACCAGAGTCAGTATTTTATTTGCATTCATTATCTGGTGGGCATGTACAACTTATTCAACCTAATCAGGAAGAAAACTGTAAAACATTTTTAGAACATCGATTGGTTCCATTTGGGCAAGCTAAATTTGAAGAGCAATATGCTATAGAATTAAAACCCTTTTCTAGGGATAACCCCACTTTTAAAAATAATACTCCCGAGTTAAGTTTTATTACAGATATAGACAGAAATAAAGAGCCAATAATTTATCATTTTGCCGACGAGGAAAACTTGCAAGTGCAAGAATTCATTGAAGACGGAAGGAATGATTGTGAGACGAATTGTAACCATTTACACACCAGAATTTCAAAAACTATGATACTGATTGATAACTACCAATTTTGTGGAATCTTAGATACAGCATCATCGGTGAATTTAATTACTAGTTCGGCTTTTACCTACTTACAGAAGAAAGTAGGAAAGGAGAAGATGGCACTTCCACATCCCGTAAGTATGGTTGGTTTTAATGGAAGTAATTGGTTAAATGAATATGTTATTTTAGATTTAAAAATTGATGATGAAGTACTTAAAAATGTTCCTTTCGCATTAATTAATGACCATGTATTTGGAAAACATTCCAATTTTTGTTTGATTATAGGCATCAATGCTCTTGCACAATTAAAAACAAAATTAGATTATAACAATTTTTTCATTTTTATGGGCAAGTCTATTTTTCCGTTCTTAAACAATTCATTTAGTATTAAATGCCCTTGTGGTGAATGTTATGCTAATTGTTTTAATGACGTTTCAGATGAAATATTGGATGGAAAAACTGTAAGAAAAGAACAAAGTACAAATGCACTAAAAACTCTTAAATCTTGCATTAGTGAAGACTTACATGTTTCGAGATTGCCCCTGAAGTTGAAAAGATTTTCTAGATTTTATCATGGAATAACATTAAAGGATGAAATCCTCTATTTCCAAAGCCAGCATAAAACTCAGGTACCAATAGTATCATTTCCTTTTATGACAAATTTTGTATTATATATTCATAATAATATGGCACACATAGGAAGGGACAAGTTGTTTCAAATAATAAGTCAGCATTTGTTCCATCCTGATTTACGAAAAGTTGTTAGAGATGTTTCATTAACATGTCCAGTTTGTCAGTTAAATAAAATAAAAAATAGGAAAGAACATCCCCCTGTTCTCAAAATTCAAACTACTGAGCCATATCAAATTGTTGCTATAGATTTGTTACAACTGCCTTCCTCAATATCCAGTAATATGTATTTACTTATCGTTATAGATCATTTCAGCAAATTTCTTTATGCCACTCCACTAAGAAATAAGAAATCTGTTACAGTGGCTGAGTCTTTTAAGAAAATACTTCCAACTTTACTGGCATTACCCAAGGCGATACTTAGTGACCGAGGATTAGAATTCGCGGGCAAATTTGAGGAACTCTTATCTCAGTATGGGATTCAACATCTAAAAACCAGCAGTTATACACCCTGGGGAAATGGGGTCAGTGAACGAGCAAATCGAACTATCGCCAGCCTGTTACGGTCAGTAAGTAAAGAAGGTTTCAGATGGGAGGACAATTTAGGTAAGGTGGTATCCATTTATAACAATACATGGCACTCTGAAATAAAAATGTCACCTTCCAAATTTTTGCTTAATTTGAAACATCAAATAGTAGATCGACCAATAGCCCCAAGAGTGGATTACAAATTTTGGGTTAGAGGGCATGAAAGATTTAGGCCTTTCGAAGTGGGAGAATTAGTTATAAAGAAAGTTATAGTAACATCTGATAAAGTCAAACATAAACTTGATGAAAAATATAAAGGACCTTATAAAGTTATTCGGATTTTCCAGAATAACGTTACCTATGAAATTCAATCTTTGAGTAATGAAGACGAAGTATTTCAGGTCCACTATAATTACTTAAGGCCTTGGAAGGAATCCCCAGATTACTTGGCAAATCACCCTCTGTTTAAAGAACTTTATCCCAATAATTTACCAGACTTGAAAGATGTCCAAGAGAAAGAAATAACAATAGAGGAAGAAGATTCTTTCTCACTTGATACCCTGGAAGATGGATCAGGTTATTATGAATTCTTTCATACTTCAGACGGAATTTCAAACGAACAAGAGGAAGTTTCCATAAATGTGACACCAAAAAGTTTAGATTTAAGTAAAACTATCGGTTTTAGTGATTTAGAAAGAATCGGTTCTCATATTCGGAAATTGAAAAATAAATATGAGATATTACTTGACACGCTGGGAAATCTTAATTTAGAAACTCCAACATTACAATTGGAGATTAGGGAAATTCTAACTAATTTAGAGAACTTGACCTCTAAAATTCAAGAAAATTTGACAACAAAAGATGTGAATGAATATGCTTGGTATTTATTTAAATTTTTTGACTTGCACTCTGAAATTTCGATTTACAATTGGGTGAACTGAGGATTCAAATTGATGAATTTTTTGATATTTGCAATGACTTATCAATACAGTCTACTAACTATGATGAAAATGACATGTCAGGACCCAAACAATCTAGCATTTTAAGTTCTGCTATTAGTCCCCTACCAGAAGTTATTGTAAGTTCCCTGCCAGAGGTTTTAATTAAAAAGAAAAAACGAGCAGATGCTCAAATCTGCCAACAGTATCAAGAATGCAATTTCAGCCCTATTAATTCTGGAAGACTAACGCGAGCAAAAGCAAAGCAACTTGGCATTAAATTGAGTGAGTTTCCGTGATTTTGAGGTATGTTTTGTTGTTTTGTTTTGGTCATCATTTAATTACTTTCTGTTCTAAAATTTTTTAATTATAATGAATAAATTTTATGTAAGGGTTAATTAAAGGGGGGAGAGACTGTAAGAGTCAAACCAACTACAAACTTTTGATGCAATCTCTGGGAATTTGCGGAAGAAAGAACTTTAGTAACATTTTAAATCTTTTTGTTCCTTGTTTTTGTTAAAATATTTTCGTGATTACGATATTTTGATGTGCAGTTGAATAAGTTCTTTTTTCTTTTTCCAGAGATTGGGAAAGAATATTAAAAATAAGTTTACTGATAACTTTAGTATTCAATTACAAAAGATTGAGAATTAAAATAAGTTAAACTTGAGCTTTCATTTAAATGTATAGACTAACTAACTTTTGATAATTATTATTGACAATTTAAATGATGTGACTTTAATTAGACTTTAATCAATGTGATTCTAAGTAATTAATATTTAATTCAAGAAATAATCTCAACTTTCAGGAAATTTGAAGTAGAATTGTTGAGGTCAAATATTGACGTGAATTTGTCATTTAGCTTACTCAGATCGATTGATGATTTACTACCAAAAGGCTATTTATTTACCAAATGTTCACCAATTCTTGAATTTGGATGACGAGTGAAATTATGATGATGACATTTTTACGACGCAACCAGAGGAAACTCAGCTTAAACTATTAAAACTATTAGTAAGCAGTAATTATCCTGCAATTACGCAGGTTATCGAAAGAAGGATTTGCTCACTCAACATATTTTTCAATCAACACCAGTGCTCAAATCAAACCAGAAGATGTCAGTATAACTCGACAGGGAATTTGAATTCACGAGGACAAATAAAATTTAAGTTAATTACTTTTGTTGTTACTTTTGTTATTTATTTTATTATTTTCTAAATTAAAGCCAATATTGTTCTAAGATTAATTATTAAATGATATTGTTCTGTTTTGATAATTAGGTAATTATCTGATATAGATTTTTCTAAATTAAAGCAAGTAGTGTTTCTATAATTGAAATGATATTCTAATTGTTCTGAAAATTATATAAAATAGGTGTAAATAAATTTGATTTGACATAACCTCCTAGTATTTATTTTGCTAATGAAAAATTTTAAGATACAAAAGATTGGAAAAGAAAATGTTATATACTTCGAGATTATTAAAAAACTATTTTAAAGGAATTAAAGAAAAAATACAAAAACGAAATCTTTGAATTATAAAAAATAAATCAGTTATAAAAATAATCAGTTTATTGTTGGTGTAGTTACACGCGCCAACAAAATTGGAGGTCTCACCGAGATTCTTATTCATTTTTACATTATACAATATATGTAATTACATTATTTGTAGGATTTCGTATTATATATATTTGTGTGTTTTGGACATTAAGCAGTATATATAGGTTATTACGTTAAAATTTATAGGATTTCGTATTGTTGCATCATATTATATATTTTTATATAAGGTAACGTCTATAATATTATATATTATATATATAATATATTATATATATATATATAATATATATATATAAATATATATATATATATATATATTATATATATATTCATATATATAGAAATGTTGATTTTTGTTATTGATTTTAATAAGGAAAAAGGAAAAAAAATAAATGACTGCTAGATATTCTTAAAGCTTGAAAATATAAAGACAAAAGTATGTTAGCACACTCACAGCAAAGAGAGAACTGAGCATACTACGATAAGGTTTGCCATTTATAATAATAAAATAATAAAATAATGAAAATAATAATAATAATAATTAATAACAATAATAATAATAATATAATAATAATAATAATAATAATAATAATAATAATAATAATAATAATAATAATAATAACAAACATTTTAAAATATTGCTAAATATTCTCATTAATTCATGAAATGTTTTTACATATTACCCAGATACACAAGCCACAACACACATATATATTATACTATATATATATATCATATTATATATATATATATATATATAAAATTTATTTTATATTTTATATATAGAGAAGTATATATATATATTATATATATATAATATATATATAAAATATATATATATTATATATATATATATATCTATATATTTATATGTATAAATTATATATATATTTTAAATATATAGTAATATATAGAACACATATATATATATATATATATATATATATATATATATATATATATATATATATATATATATATATATATATATATATATATATATATATATATAAATATATATATAAAAAAATTTAAAAATATAATAAATTTATTTGTTTATTTATATATTATTTATATATATATATATATATATATATATAAATATAATATATATATATATATATATATATATATTATATATATATCTATGGCTAAATAAAAAAAATTAATAACACAATAACAATAAACAGTATCACCCAGACCGATAAATCTAACTGAAGGTCGGAAGCGGTAAGCTTTTCACTTAAAATTTCCATTTAAAAATTAACATCTTTTTTAAATAATTGCGAAACGTTTCACGCATTGCGTGCCTGGTAAAATGAGTCTTTTATTGTCGATTGTTGTTACTTAGCTCTGTTAATTATTTCATTTTTGCATAAAAAAAAACTCCGCATTTATAAATTCAACTTAAGAAATGATATTATCAGTTGCATCAGGTTTGAAGTAATATTTTTTAAAATGTCAAATTCAAGTTTGAAAAATGAAATTTAATCTGTCTTAATGTAGCCTTATAAAAAATGAAATCTAAATTTATAATTAAAAATAATTTTAAAAATATATGCATCATCAGTTGCATTAAGGTAAAGCGGCGCTTACCTAGCATACCCTGAATGCACGCCTCTGATATATATATATATATATATATATATATATATATATATATATATATATATATATATATATATATATATATATAATATATATATATATATAATATATAATATATATATTATATATATATATATAATATATATATTTACACTAAGAATTTATTTTTATGTTATGTATATGAAAAATGAATGCCCTAAAATATGACCATAAAGGAATAGATCAATAAATCATGGTTGGACAGGGCTGCTTTAATGAATTGTTAAATAAAATACATTACATCCACTATTATAATAGAAAATGAAAAATCATACTCATGTCAATTAAGCTGTGATTACTTACCACCTGATATTAATGGAGTACTTTCAAGCATAAAGTAATGGAATATGATTATAGATAAGAATTACACAAAGAAATTTAAAAAGTAAGTAAAACTTAAATTTATATATTTTTGTATAAATAACATGCATTAATAACAAATAAAACTTGTAAAAACTAACCTAGCAAAACAAAATATAAGTAAAATAAAAAGATAATAAATACTAAAAGCAACTGACAGTAGTTTTATAAGAATATTTAAAAAAAAAAAAATGTTTTAATAATATAAAAGTTTACCGCTTCTACAAAGAAAAAACGAGATTTGAAATAATGTTAAAATATAAATGTTCCAGCTTAGAAATAAATATATTAACATATAAATATTCTTCTTAGATCCTAAATAGTTTATAGATGTATGAAACATTATAGAAATGAACGTCATGTTCATGTTAGAACAGAATCAGTCATGTGAACAGTAAGGCTGCGTTAGGTTTGGTTCAGATAAAAGTGGGAGAAGAGAGAGAGAGAGAGAGAGAGGAGAGAGAGAGAAGAGAGAGAGAGAGAGAGAGAGAGAGAGAGAGAGAGAGAGAGAGAGAGAGAGAGAGAAGTAAAGAGGCGTTATAATTAACAAGCTAATAGAGTTTGTATATTTTACAACATATGGTTACTATAGTGATCACGTACGTAATTATTTATTAATAGCTGAATTTCACATCAAAACTTTATTTTATGGGTAAAGCCACATTATTAGGGTAGGCTCCACCTCATGTGGGGGCCAATCATTTCTAATTCCTCCTGGAGACCTTTGTCGTTTTTCTTGCAGCTTCCTCTGTTAAGCACTCCATACGTTTGTCCTTTTTTCTTTCTTTTCCTTTGGGAACCAACCCCCTTGGGAGTGCTCAAGACGCTCCGGTAGTTCTGAAAACCCTCAAAATTCGGGCCTGCAGGTTATAAACATATTGATGACACCTTACATGACATATTATATGTTTGTTTCTAGATCCAGCACAGGCTCCGGCTTACGAGTCGACTCATGCTCCAACTCCTTCTCCGACCCAACTCTGTAAGGCAAGTTTATTTTTAGCATTTTTTTTCTCTTTCTAGCCATAGACACGGCCTTACTTTAAGGACTTGAACCTGGCTCCGACAGGTGGACGTCATCAGAAGTAGGGGTGCAAAGTTTGGTGGGTTACTATATCTCTAACTTCCATAAATTGAGGGTGAGATAAATTCTGTGACCTCATCAAAATGATGGGATCTCATTGGTGGTGACGTCCTTCTATTCCTGTTTCTTTTTGGCTGTAACTGCAGTTTTATTAAAGATAAATTAAAAACTATTGAATATATATTGATACCCATTGAAATTTGTTCTTCGATATACTATTGAACCAACCTAAGGCAAAGAATAGATGAATTAAATATCGATTTTGGGTAAATGACCTCGATAAATCAATGGAAACCATCAGAAATGATCCATACTGATATTTTAAACCTTCAAGAACCCAAAACAGCCCTTTGGGGCTAAGTCCCTGAATTAGATTCAAAACCCCCGAAACCTGTCTTCCAAACCTCAGAAAGGTGTCCCGACCTTGGAAACCTGTACTTTGGATTTATTTAAGCGTTAAGAAAACCGGAATTTTGCAAAATGTTTACCGAAAGTTATATCTCCAACCTTTCCTGCTGACTACTTTCTGCAACTAGTGTCGTACTATATTATCATTGAATCTCAAAACACAACTCATTTCCCCTAGCGTAACAAAATAGATTGGTAATAGGGATATCCAAAAAATATTCGATATAATTCGAAATATCGATTATTTTTGGCTCGTATATATCGTATTTTTTGGACGATAATTTCTTAGGCGATATATTCGATATTTCGATATTGTTTTCTTATATGCGAAAGCCGATACTTCTTTTCAGAAAAAAGTTTTTAAAGGCGGAAAAAAATAAAATTTATCCCCTCTCCTGCACAACCTGAATGATGAAACTCTCTTTTCACCATATTTCGTTCTTCGTTCGTCCCCCCAATGTCGTGTATAAAAAAAATCAAAAATAGCACATAAGCAAATAGTCAAATGTCTTCTGAAGTATGTCACTAATCACTATTCAGTTATTCAAGTGATCAAGTGGATAATGCGACCAAATAAAATTTTGGAATGATAGTTAAAATGCTTTCCCTGCTATGTTTATGTTAGCAATGAACATACCTTACTGTAAATGCCGAACATCAGTCTCGTCACGAACGAACAGTTAATCGTTAATTAAACAATGTTTGGCTCAAATGAAATGGAATGATTGACTTCTAGCATTATATCAATCAGTTAGTCTTTATAGGTGCATTAGATGATAAGTATTGGGCTTTGTAATAATATATATAATATGTTATATATATATTATATATAATATATATATATATATATATATATATATATATATATATATATATATATATAATATATTATATATATATATATATATATATATATATATATATATATATATATATATATATATATATTATATATATATATATATATATATATATTATATATATATATATATATATATATATATATATATAAATATATATATATTATATATATATATATATATATATATATATATTATATATATTAATATATATATATATACTATATATAATATAGTATATAATAAAAGGGTACTATCTTGAGTTACATTGAAATTAAAAGGAAGGAATTAAAAGCAGCTATCATAGTTTTATTATCTTTTTTTCATAAATATTTTATAATATTAATTTATTTATTCTGAGACTTTACAAACATTGGCAGTCCCACTCGAAGACCAGCCTGACCTGATTTACGTGTACTCTGTGGAAGTGTGTTCATGTTAGTTGTGGACGAGAATAATCATCTGCCACGAATCTAAATACCGGAACAGGACTCCTGTGAGTTGGTTAACAGTTAACATACCAAGTACCACCTATTCTAATCATCTACTGGCGATTACGATTGTTTCCTTAAATATGTAATTAACTTAAAAATAAACGATTTTATAATAGCTATTACTAAAAATTAGTATTTGAGGGTACATCACTACAGCTTTTCTTATGATAAGTCGTCTGGCATCCAGTTCGAAATTTCTTAAATATTATTTCCTTTTATTTACTAAAATTTAAATGATTTTTCTTTAAGATCCAGACTTCCGAGTCGTCAAGGATCAGTTGTCTATCCATCCAATTTTAAATAATTTTGTTTTTACTAAAAACATATTTATTATTCATTTAGTATTAAATGCCCTTGTGGTGAATGTTATGCTAATTGTTTTAATGACGTTTCAGATGAAATATTGGATGGAAAAACTGTAAGAAAAGAACAAAGTACAAATGCACTAAAAATTCTTAAATCTTGCATTAGTGAAGACTTACCTGTTTCGAGATTGCCCCTGAAGTTGAAAAGATTTTCTAGATTTTATCATGGAATAACATTAAAGGATGAAATCCTCTATTTCCAAAGCCAGCATAAAACTCAGGTACCAATAGTATCATTTCCTTTTATGACAAATTTTGTATTATATATTCATAATAATATGGCACACATAGGAAGGGACAAGTTGTTTCAAATAATAAGTCAGCATTTGTTCCATCCTGATTTACGAAAAGTTGTTAGAGATGTTTCATTAACATGTCCAGTTTGTCAGTTAAATAAAATAAAAAATAGGAAAGAACATCCCCTGTTCTCAAAATTCAAACTACTGAGCCATATCAAATTGTTGCTATAGATTTGTTACAACTGCCTTCCTCAATATCCAGTAATATGTATTTACTTATCGTTATAGATCATTTCAGCAAATTTCTTTATGCCACTCCACTAAGAAATAAGAAATCTGTTACAGTGGCTGAGTCTTTTAAGAAAATACTTCCAACTTTACTGGCAGTACCCAAGGCGATACTTAGTGACCGAGGATTGGAATTCACGGGCAAATTTGAGGAACTCTTATCTCAGTATGGGATTCAACATCTAAAAACCAGCAGTTATACACCCTGGGGAAATGGGGTCAGTGAACGAGCAAATCGAACTATCGCCAGCCTGTTACGGTCAGTAAGTAAAGAAGGTTTCAGATGGGAGGACAATTTAGGTAATGTGGTATCCATTTATAACAATACATGGCACTCTAAAATAAAAATGTCACCTTCCAAATTTTTGCTTTAATTTGAAATATCATATATTAGATCGACCAATAGCCCCAAGAGTGGATTACCAATTTTGGGTTAGAGGGCATGAAAGATTTAGGCCTTTCGAAGTGGGAGAATTAGTTGTAAAGAAAGTTATAGTAACATCTGATAAAGTCAAACATAAACTTGATGAAAAATATAAAGGACCTTATAAGGTTATTCGGATTTTCCAGAATAACGTTACCTATGAAATTCAATCTTTGAGTAATGAAGATGAAGTATTTCAGGTCCACTATAATTACTTAAGGCCTTGGAAGGAATCCCCAGATTACTTGGCAAATCACCCTCTGTTTAAAGAACTTTATCCCAATAATTTACCAGACTTGAAAGATGTTCAAGAGAAAGAAATAACAATAGAGGAAGAGGATTCCATCTCACTTGATACACTGGAAGATGGATCAGGTTATTATGAATTCTTTCATACTTCAGACGGAATTTCAAACGAACAAGAGGAAGTTCCCATAAATGTGACACCAAAAAGTTTAGATTTAAGTAACACTATCGGTTTGAGTGATTTAGAAAGAATCGGTTCTCATATTCGGAATTTGAAAAATAAATATGGGATATTACTTGACACGCTGGGAAATCTTAATTTAGAAACTCCAACATTACAATTGGAGATTAGGGAAATTCTAACTAATTTAGAGAACTTGACCTCTAGAATTCAAGAAAATTTGACAACAAAAGATGTGAATGAATATGCTTGGTATTTATTTAAATTTTTTGACTTGCACTCTGAAATTTCGAATTTACAATTGGGTGAACTGAGGATTCAAATTGATGAGTTTTATGATATTTGCAATGACTTATCAATACAGTCTACTAACTATGATGAAAATGACATGTCAGGACCCAAACAATCTAGCATTTTAAGTTCTGCTATTAGTCCCCTACCAGAAGTTATTGTAAGTTCCCTGCCAGAGGTTTTAATTAAAAAGAAAAAACGAGCAGATGCTCAAATCTGCCAACAGTATCAAGAATGCAATTTCAGCCCGTAATTAAATGATGACCAAAACAAAACAACAAAACATACCTCAAAATCACGTAAACTTACTCAATTTAATGCCAAGTTGCTTTGCTTTTGCTCGCGTTAGTCTTCCAGAATTAATAGGGCTGAAATTGCATTCTTGATACTGTTGGCAGATTTGAGCATCTGCTCGTTTTTTCTTTTTAATTAAAACCTCTGGCAGGGGACTAACAATAACTTCTGGTAAGGGACTAATAACAGAACTTAAAATGCTAGATTGTTTGGGTCCTGACATTTCATTTTCATCATAGTTAGTAGACTGTATTGATAAGTCATTGCAAATATCATAAAACTCATCAATTTGAATCCTTAGTTCACCCAATTGTAAATTAGAAATTTCAGAGTGCAAGTCAAAAAATTTAAATAAATACCAAGCATATTCATTCACATCTGTTGTTGTCAGATTTTCTTTTATTCTAGAGGTCAAGTTCTCTAAATTAGTTAGAATTTCCTTAATCTCCAATTGTAATGTTGGAGTTTCTAAATTAAGATTTCCCAGCGTGTCCAGTAATATCCCGTATTTATTTTTCAAATTCCGAATATGAGAACCGATTCTTTCTAAATCACTCAAACCGATAGTGTTACTTAAATCTAAACTTTTTGGTGTCACATTTATGGGAACTTCCTCTTGTTCGTTTGAAATTCCGTCTGAAGTATGAAAGAATTCATAATAACCTGATCCATCTTCCAGTGTATCAAGTGAGATGGAATCTTCTTCCTCTATTGTTATTTCTTTCTCTTGAACATCTTTCAAGTCTGGTAAATTATTGGGATAAAGTTCTTTAAACAGAGGGTGATTTGCCAAGTAATCTGGGGATTCCTTCCAAGGCCTTAAGTAATTATAGTGGACCTGAAATACTTCGTCTTCATTACTCAAAGATTGAATTTCATAGGTAACGTTATTCTGGAAAATCCGAATAACTTTATAAGGTCCTTTATATTTTTCATCAAGTTTATGTTTGACTTTATCAGATGTTACTATAACTTTCTTTACAACTAATTCTCCCACTTCGAAAGGCCTAAATCTTTCATGCCCTCTAACCCAAAATTTGTAATCCACTCTTGGGGCTATTGGTCGATCTACTATTTGATGTTTCAAATTAAGCAAAAATTTGGAAGGTGACATTTTTATTTCAGAGTGCCATGTATTGTTATAAATGGATACCACCTTACCTAAATTGTCCTCCCATCTGAAACCTTCTTTACTTACTGACCGTAACAGGCTGGCGATAGTTCGATTTGCTCGTTCACTGACCCCATTTCCCCAGGGTGTATAACTGCTGGTTTTTAGATGTTGAATCCCATACTGAGATAAGAGTTCCTCAAATTTGCCCGTGAATTCCAATCCTTGGTCACTAAGTATCGCCTTGGGTACTGCCAGTAAAGTTGGAAGTATTTTCTTAAATTTCTTAAAATTAAAAGACTCAGCCACTGTAACAGACTTCTTATTTCTTAGTGGAGTGGCATAAAGAAATTTGCTGAAATGATCTATAACGATAAGTAAATACATATTACTGGATATTGAGGAAGGCAGTTGTAACAAATCTATAGCAACAATTTGATATGGCTCAGTAGTTTGAATTTTGAGAACAGGGGGATGTTCCTTTCTATTTTTTATTTTATTTAACTGACAAACTGGACATGTTAATGAAACATCTCAAACAACTTTTCGTAAATCAGGATGGAACAAATGCTGACTTATTATTTAAAACAACTTGTCCCTTCCTATGTGTGCCATATTATTATGAATATATAATACAAAATTTGTCATAAAAGGAAATGATACTATTGGTACCTGAGTTTTATGCTGGCTTTGGAAATAGAGGATTTCATCCTTTAATGTTATTCCATGATAAATTCTAGAAAATCTTTTCAACTTCAGGGGCAATCTCGAAACATTTTTCACTTTTTGTGGACGAGTGAATAAATTAAATAAGAAAATCGGTTTCACTAGAAAATTAAACAATAATAATGCAAACCTTTTTTTTCGTATTAAAAATGAAAAATAACTTAAGTATTAATGAAGCTAGGAATCTTCAAAATGATTTCTTATTTAAGTACAAAATAAATATTGATTCTAAAAACAAAATTAATTTAAATTGGATGGTAGACAAACTGATCCTTGGACGACTCTGAAGTCTGGATCTAAGAAAATCATTTAAATTTTAGTATAAAGGAAATAATATTTAAGAAATTCGAACTGGATGCCAGACGACTTTATCATAAGAAAAGCTGTAGTGATGTACCCTCAATTACAATTTTAGTAAATAGCTTTATAAAATCGTTAATTTAAGTTAATTAAGATATTTTACGAACAATCGTAATCCCAATAGATGAATTTAGAAATCGGACTTTGGTAGTTAACTGTAAATCCAATCAACAGGAGCCTGTTAGGTATTAGATTTCTGCCAATGATATCTCGTCACACTAACACTGAACCCACGTCCACAGAGCTACACGTAATCAGGATTAAGGCTGGTTCGAGGGACTGCAAAGTTTGTAATAGTCCTCAGAATAAATAAATAATTATAAAATATATAAAATGAAAAAAAGAAAATAAAACTATGATAGCTGTTTTTAATTCCTTTCCTTTTATTCAATGTAACTCAAGTTATTTACCGTTTACTTATATATATATATATATATATAGTCATAGAAACAAATATATTTATTATTTATTTATTATTTTATATATATTATATATATATATATATATATATATATATATATATTATATATATATATATATATTATATATATATTATATATATATTATACAGTAATATATTATATATATATAATATATATATATATATATATAATATATATATATATATAATATAATATATATTATATATATATATATATATTATATATATATATATATATATATAATATATATATATATATATATATTATATATATATATTATTTATTAAAAAGCCCAATACTTATCATCTAATGCACCTAAAAAGACTAACTGATTGATATATGCTAGGAAGTCAATCTATTCCTTTCATTTGAGCAAACATTGTTTAATAACGATACTGTTCGGTTCTGTACCGAGACTGAATGATCGCATTTACAGTAAGCATATTTCATTGCTAAAATAACATAGCAGGAAGCATTTTTTACTATCATTCCAAATTTTATTGGGTGCATTATCCACTTGATCACTGAATAACTGAATAGTGATTAGTGAATACTCAGAAGACAATTTGACTATGTGCTATGTGCCCTATTTTTGATTTATTTTATACACGACATTGGGGGACGAACGAAGAACGAAATATGGGTGAAAAAGAGAGTTTCATCACTTCAGGTTGTCAGGAGAGGGGGGATAAGATTTTATTTTTTTCCGGCCTTTAAAAACTTTTTCTGAAAAGAATATCGGCTTTCGATATTAAGAAAAAATATCGAAATATCGATATATCGCCTAAGAAAATATCGTCCAAAAATATCGATATATCGAGCCAAAAATATCGATATTTCGATATATCGATATTTTTTGGATATCCCTATTACCAATCTATTGTGTATCGCTAGGGAAATTTGAGTGTGTTTTGAGATTCAATGATTAGTATATAGTACGACACTAGTTGCAGAAAGTAGCAGCAGAAAGTTGGAGATATAACTTTCGGTAACATTTTGCAAAATCCGGTTTTTAACGCTTAATAAATCAAAGTACAGGTTTCCAAGGTCGGGGACACCTTTTCTGAGGTTTGGAAGACAGGTTTCGGGGGTTTTGAATCTAATTCAGGGACTTAGCCCCGAAAGGGGCTGTTTTGGGTTCCTTGAAGGTTTCAAATAATCAGTTGGATCATTTCTGATGGTTCCATTTGATTTATCGAGGTCATTTACCCCAAAATCGATATTTAATTCATCTTTCTTTGCCTTATGGTTGGTTCAAAGTAACGAAGAACAAATTCAATATCAATTATATATTCAATAGTTTTAATTTATCTTTAATAAACTGCAGTACAGCCAAAAAGAAACAGGAATAGAAGGACGTCACCACCAATGAGATCCCATCATTTTGATGAGGTCACAGAATTTATCTCACCCTCAATTTATGGAAGTTAGAGATATAGTAACCCACCAAACTTTAAACCCCTACCTCTGATGACGTCACCCTGTCGGAGCCAGGGTTTCAAGTCCTTAAAGTAGGACTTTGGCTATGGCTAGAAAGAAAAAAATGCTAAAAATAACTTGCCTACAGGAGTTGGGGTCGGTGAAGGAGTTGGAGCATGAGTCAGAGCCGGAGCCTGTGCTGGATCTAGAAACAAACATATAATAGTCATGTAAGGTGTCATTCAATATGTTTACTAACCTGCAGGGCCCGATTTTGAGGGTTTCAGAACTTACGGAGCGTTTGAGCACTCCCAGAGGGGGTTGGTTCCCAAAGGAAAAGAAAGAAAAAAGGACAAACGTATGGAGTGCTTAACAGAGGAAGCTGCAAGAAAAACGACAAAGGTCTCCAGGAGGAATTAGAAATGATTGGCCCCCACATGAGGTGGAGCCTACCCTAATAATGTGGCTTTACCCATAAAAT
This sequence comes from Trachelipus rathkii, assembly GCA_015478945.1. Classification (NCBI taxonomy): domain Eukaryota; kingdom Metazoa; phylum Arthropoda; class Malacostraca; order Isopoda; family Trachelipodidae; genus Trachelipus; species Trachelipus rathkii. The sequence goes on along the minus strand of JABUQX010083715.1, from coordinate 3,355 downwards.
AAAGTTTTGATGTGAAATTCAGCTATTAATAAATAATTACGTACGTGATCACTATAGTAACCATATGTTGTAAAATATACAAACTCTATTAGCTTGTTAATTATAACGCCTCTTTACTTCTCTCTCTCTCTCTCTCTCTCTCTCTCTCTCTCTCTCTCTCTCTCTCTCTCTCTCTCTCTCTCTCTCTCTCTCTCTCTCTCTCTCTCTCTCCACTTTATCTAATTTAACCTAACGCAGCCTTACTGTTCACATGACTGATTCTGTTCCAACATGGGCAGGCCGTGATTTCTATAACGTCATACATCTATATCCCGTTTTCGAAATGTTGAGGGCTAACATTTATATGTTAATATATTTTAATTGTTTTACGCTGAAACATTTATATTTTAACATATTCAAATCTCGTTTTTCTTTGTAGAAGCGGTAACTTTTATATTTAAACAATTTTTAAATATCTTATGTGTATGTTTTGTATGTTGCTTTTATTATTTTATGTTTTATTTTACTTTATATTTTCGTTTGCTAGGTTTTTAGTTATTTTACAAGTTTTAAATTGTCATCCCCCCCCCCTTTTAAGTTAGCAGGTTTAATAAGGGTAGTATAGATTACATTCATTTTATTTAAAAAAAACAAAAAAAATCTTTGAGCATTTATTGACAAAAAAAATTTTTTTAGTAATATATTTGTAGATTCAATTGATGTTATGCCCATATCGCTTTATATTTCTTTACCTCTTCCTTTTCAGGTATGCAGTAACCATGCAAAACCGCAACCCTTCTCCAAACCATGGTTTATTGATTATTCCTTTATGTCATATTTTGGCATTCATTTTGCATAAACATAACATAAAAATAAATTCTTAGTGTAAATATATATATATATATATATTATATTGTATTATATATATATATATATGTATATAATATTATATATATATATATTATATATATATATATATATATATATATATATATATATAATATATATATTATATATATCATATATCGAGGCGTGCATAAAGGTACACTATTTAAGCGCCGCTTACCCTAATGCAACTGATGATTCATATATATATTAAATATATATAGAATATATATATGTATATTTAATTTGCATTTATTTTATAAGGCTCATTGAATATATTTAATTTTCATTTTTTAACTTGATTTGACATTTTAAAAAATATAGCTTCAAAACCTGTATGGATCTGTTATATCATTTCTTAAGTTTGAATGTTATAAATGTCGAGTTTTTTTTTTTAATGCCAAAAATGAAATAATTAACAGGCTAAGTAGCGGTCATGCTTACGTATAAGAACTCAAATTTTAAGCTCAGGCACGCATGCGTGAACGTTTCGCTTTTAGAAAAGATGTTTAATTTTTAAAGGAATATGTAAGTTGAACAGCTTACCGCTTCCGCCTTCAGTTAAAGATTTATTCGGTTCTGGTGTGATGTTTATTGTTATTGTGGTTTATTATTTTTTTTTATTTGCCAAATTATATATATATATATATATATATTACTATATATATATATATAATAGTATTATATATTATATATATATATATTATATATATAGTATATTGATATATATATATATATATATATATATATTAATATATATATAATATACTGTATATATATATATATATTTATATATATATATATAGTATATATATATATATATATTATATATATTATATATATATATATATATATATATATATATAACTTATATAATATATATATATATATATATATATATAGTATAATATATATATATATATTATAGTATATATATATATATATATAGTATTATATATTATTATATATATTATATATTATAATGTTTGGAAAATAGTATTAAGATAGTGATGTGACACAAATAGTATTAGGAATAGTATTTAAATAAATAAACGTGTAGTGTATCAGTATATGAATCGGTCACGATGGTAAACGTAGGTTGGTACGTAAAGGATAAGTGACAATTCATGTGTAGGATATAATGTTTGTTATTATTATTATTATTATTATTATTAATTATTATTATTATTATTATTATTATTATTATTATTATTATTATTATTATATTATTATTATTTTATTATTATTATCTATTGATTTATTATTTATTATTATTATAATTGGCAAAACCTATCGTAGTATGAGCAGTTTTCTCTCTTGCTGTGAGTTGTGCGTAATCATAACTTTTGTCTATTATTTCCAAAGCTTTAAAGATATCTAGCAGTCATTTATTTTTTTTCCTTTTTCCTTATTAAAATCAATACAAATCACAGTTTTATTTATAGTATATATAATATATATATATATAGATTATATATATTATTTGATATATAATATATGTATATATATTATATATATAATATATTATATACTATATATATTAAAGATATAAAAATATATACTGTGAGTCTTTAATTCGAAAACCTATAAATTTTAACGTTATAACCTATTTATAATTCTCGATATCCAACCCACACAAATATATATAATACGAAATCCTACAAATAATGTAATTACATATATTGTACAATGTAAAAATGAATAAGAATCTCGGTGAGACCTCCAATTTTGTTTGCGCGTGTAACTACACCAACAATAAACTGATTATTTTTATAACTGATTTACTTTTTTATAGTTCAAAGATTTGTTTTTCGTTATTATATCTTGATTTCATTCAAAATAGTCTTTTATGTATCTGGAAGTCTATTCGTAATTTTCTTTTCCACATCTTTTGTATCTTAAAATTTTCCATTAGCAAAATAAATACTAGGAGGTTATGTCAAATCAAATTTATTTACACCTATTTTATATAATTTTCAGAACAATTAGAATATCATTTCAATTATAGAAACACTACTTGCTCTAATTTAGAAAAATATCTATATAAATAATTACCTAATATCAAGACAGAACATTATCATTTATAATTAAATCTTTGAAAAAATCGGATTTAATTGAGAGGAATACTCCCAATCATAATTTTGGATAAAGTACAAACAAGTAATTAACTTAAATAATTTTATTTTGTTCGTAGAAATTAATTCCCGTTGATTACTTCTGACCACCTGATTTGAATTGAGCACTGGTGTTGATTGAAAAATCTGTTGAGTGAGCAAATCCTTCTTTCGATAACCTGCGTAATTGCAGGATAATTACTGCTTACTAATAGTTTTAATAGTTTAAGCTGAGTTTCCTCTGGTTGCGTCGTAAAAATGTCATCATCATAATTTCACTCGTCATCCAAATTCACAGAATTGGTGACCTTTAGTAATAAATAGCCTTTTGGTAGTAAATCATCAATCGATCTGAGTAAGCTAAATGACAAATTCAC